>JXSR01S017457.1:12404-34424 GCA_000969725.1 Ophiothrix spiculata
TGACTGTGTGAGCTATACTGCCACTAGTCACAGACTTCCTTATATTAGCCTTATTTAGTACCCGGGCAGGGGGAGGGGTAATACTTGGATAGGGGGACAGGGTTTTGCCTGGGTAGGGGGAGGGGGTATTACTTGGGTAAGGGGAGGAGGTATTACCCAGCTAAGGGGAACCCGGGTAGGGGAGCGGTTGGGTTATGTGCTACTATGTGACTGTGTGAGCTATACTGCCACTAGTTGCAGACTTCCTTATATTAGCTTTATTTAGTACTCTGGCAGGGGGAGGGGTAATACATGGATAGGGGGACAGGGTTTTACCTGGATAGAGGAGGGGTATTACCTGGCTAGGGGGTATTACCTGGGTAGGAGAGGGGATGTAATCAATATATTGGAATGTCTCTTTTGAGGTTCTAGTCTGAAATAATACTTATTTGACAATCCTTCTCGGTACAAAGTAATAGCCAAATTTAAAAAAGAGGTTTTTCAGACATTTTCCATCATTAGAATAGAAATAAGTGAAAGTTTGTCTATGATGTTTGACTGTGACATTTATAACTATACTGTAGTGTCACCCCCTGGTATATGGCTCGAAATCTTGCAAGGCTAGGCGATATATTACAAGGGGATGTGAACATAGCCATACTGCAGTGCCACCCCCTAGTTTTATGGTCTGAAATCAGAGAATTCCTAGATGGGTTGATAATCTTGAAGGGCTATGCGATATATTACAAGGGGATATGAAAGCTTTTGTGTATGCGTGAACAGGTTCTTGATTTGAAAAAAGAGCGTTTTGGAAGAAAATATCATGTGTTTGAGATCTCATGTATATTTGCTTTCAAAATGATGGTATATAACAGGGATCATTGTTTCAGTAAGAATATTTGATCAGTTGTGTCATATATGGCTAATATCTGTCGGCAAGAATTTAAGATCACAAAAAATGTAGGATGCCTGTAGGTGTATAGCCTTTTATTGGAATATGTTATATTTTTATATTAAAGAATTCAAAATAAATTTGTATTCTAGAACTGGATTATAGGTTATCAAAGAATTCAAAATAAATTTGTATTCTACAACTGGATTATAGGTTATCCAAAAATTGAATAATTGTTCTTAGAAAAGCAATTTGAACATTATGCAATAATGGATATAAATCTGACTCTTAATTTTTTCAGATTGAGATTGTTAATTTCAAGAAAATTTGAAATCCATCTATATGTTCAGGGGACCCTTTTTAACAATTGGTCACTCATGATCTTTCTTCAGAGCAAACAGTATAAAAATAAACCTTACTCTAAAAAGCGTGCATGATATGAGTGACCAATCTTTAAAACAATTGAAGAAATTAACTCTTTTAAAGATTGAACATATAACTCTAATGACTTTTCACTCTTTTTAATTGAAAATGTTTCTCATACAAAGAGAGAAAGAGTATTGCCCAAACCATAGTTGGCCTCCAAACAAATTTTTTGCTACCATACATTTGGTCGTGACTTCAAAATGACGAATGACTCCAAACAAAATAACTTCAACACCGAGTTGAGACCAAATAAAATTTTGCGCTAGATTGCACATGTTATTGAATTGCCATATACATTGGACCTATGTTTGCTACCTGTTCATACTTTAAGTTCGATGGCAAATATTTGGTGACGTAACGACCAAATGTTTGGTAGGACAAATTTTGTTTGGAGGCCGACTATGGTTCAGCCTTTATAGCTTCACTCATTTCGAGTACACTCAAAGAAAAAGTGATATGTTCACACTTTTGTTTTTATAGTGTATGACTATCATCTGAAGGCAGGAATTGTGATCAGTGTAGAAATGGGCAAGCTAGCTGTCTGCAAGGTTTGCCTTTCAACAGAAACCATTCTACAACTTAATTTAGATTTAAAAATACTGCAAATTCTTTTGATGAAATGTATTTCAAACATACCCTTCATCTGGGGGTAATTGTGCAAAAGGGGGCACCCTGACTTGGGAGGATTGTGCACTGCTGAATATTCTCTATAAACCTAGAAGTATGCAGCAAGCAAACAGACTCTGTTACAAGATCCATAGCATATCCCTTGTATCATTCTACAATGTTGTGAAGGGGTGGTTTTGTTTTGTGTAAGAGACTAACAATAATTGATCAGGATTGATTAAAACCAAATCACTGCGTCTTGATATATTTTGTGTATGAATCTGTCATGATTTTGGTATTATTTTTGACTGATTTTGTAGTTTACTTGATTATTCAGCAAGATTGGGTATGTTGATACGATTCGAAAAATACGAACTGATTTTGCTTTCCCGGCCGTATGGTCATATTGGGTTATGTGCATTAATTGCCTGCTTTCTGCATACTTCAAGGTTTATGGATTATAGACATAAAACATTGCTAATTATCTTGATATTTTTTGGGGGGATTGAGAAAGGACGAACAACACATGTAAATTGCTTAGTTTCAGAATGTATGTTACCTTTTCTGATCCATTATTGGTTGTCAGCCTGCGTATTAAATGTAGGTAATCTATCTGATTTAGTCACAACATATACTTCTTTATTTGAATGATCCTCACCTATATATTACAGATCTGAATTTACGATTCAAAAACACTTGTAACATGGCCCTGATGAAAAAAAAAATCAGTGCAAAAAATTTCAGGGCTCCCCTTTCAGACCTCAAAACTTTTTGGGGCCCCTTTTTTTGAGAAAAATAAACATCAACCCCACAGAAAATCATACAGACTCAATTTTTACGGGTAAAACTAGTGTGATTTTTTCATTTAATTTTAAGTCCCCCCTTTTATTCATCAGCCCCCCATTCACAAACAAGTGTTTGTGAATGGTCCCTAAACTTGTAGTTTGAGCCAAAAATGTATCTGAGAACGACCCAGAGAAAACCAAGTTGTTTACGATATGTGATAGGTATTACCTTTAAGAAACACAATATGGTTGTAAAATGTTACAGGGGTTGCAAGTAAAATAAGAACTTTCTTGTAGTATCAAAATCTCCAATTTAGGAAAGTGGGCACAGTTGTTGGCGTACATAGACCTTTTGATTATTTGAAAAATTGGTAGTAGTAGGCTGAAGCCAACGGAAAATAACCTTGTTTGTGAATGATTATAACACAGGTGACACTTACAAATTGTGAAAATTGAAATAAAAATTTGCCTTTCGCCTGAAAATTCGAGATATTGTGGAAAATGGTGTCAAATCGGTTGAAAATCCAATATGGCGCCTATGCATTATTTTCTTTGGGTAAAATATAATTTTAGCAATAGAAGCCAATGGACTTTTCTGTCTTAAACGAAGCATATACATAATAACTGACACATATATACTATGGAAATTGAAGAAAAAATTTGTTTTTCTGTCAAATAATGCTTTTAAGACAAACTTTCAACATGACCGACACTGAATAAATGATCAGGCTGTAACACTGTGTGGGGTAACGGCTGAAGAAAGTGATCAAGTAACACACCTTCTAGAGGGGGTAATTATATGCACAATTACTATGCAGATTCCCTTACCTTTCCATAATTTATGCAGCCAAAGTTTATAAAATCTTAAATGTGAAACCAAATACACAGATACACAAACAAGCCTTGGTATGGGAAGGGTGAGTAAATTGTTTACTTGAGGAAGGGGTCCCTTATCATATATGACCTGCACCCCCAGGGCTGTTATATAAAATGTAAAACCAAATGTTCTGATGAAATGTAAACTGTCAAACCATGTCTTGGTCAGGGGGTAATTAATAGAGGAAGGGGCCTCCCTCACCGAGTCTTTCGACTCGTTTGACATGGATGTTGTTGTTATGTTGATTGGTCATGTGATCGTGTAAGTAGCATGTGGCGATGTGATAGGTGTCATATGATCAATATGACCACATGTTTGCAGCAGGAATGTTTATGGAGAGTGGGGAGGGTAAAAAGATGATATCAGGACCTTCCCATCATGCCTTGCTTCCAGCGGGAAGTTTTAATGAGAGGGTTTTGGGATAAAACATATTTAAAATGCAACTTTTGGATAAGGTCTACTAATTCTATATTTCATCCTTGAACCCTCTCATCAAAATCTGTACAAAAATCCCATTGGAAGCAAGGCATGATGGGAAGATCCTGATGTCTTCTTTTGGGAGGAGGAATGGATCATCAAATGTGAATGAAATCGGCTCTGAGTGTGATTAGATGTGTTTAGATATGAATATAATGTATTATTTGTTGAAATGTAAAATATGAGTCATGTTATAAAGGTTTTTTGTTACATTTTAGCTGCCATTGGTAAGGTACTTCCAGACCAGATAAATGTTATGTCAGTTTTGATAAGTGGGAAGCACAAATTTGTTAGTGTGGTAATCATGTACTGTATCTTCTTTGCAAGTGGATAAAGGGGCAATCTACATGCGCATCATCGAGATCCAGATCTCAGTAGACCGCTTACACGTATGCATGTACATCAAGTGCTGCACAACTGATCTGTATCTGACACCCGTTTAGCCACAGTACACTGCAAAACAAACACATTCATCTGGAATTGCACTGCCGCGTAGATTGCCCCATTGTTAAATGTGGACATTTAGGCCCGTATTCCAGAAAGGTGTTTAGCTAAATCAAGGTTTTATTTCTCTTCAACAGCACGACTCATTGAACTGTTCTGCTTGAAAGCTGCAATGATGCGTATCATTCCAGGACAGTTGATGCTCAGTTAAACAATGGTTTAGCTAAACATCTTTCTGGAATACGGGCCTTAATCTTTAAGCTTACTCTTGTAACTGAATTTATAGGTGGTATATGGACAGCAATGGGTGCTCTCCAAAAAAAAATTAACCCTTACAGAACAAAATCTCACTGAATCTCACCTTAGAAAATCACAATATGTACATTACATATAAATTGCAATTTTTCTTCCAATATCCTTGGAGAAATCTTGCACAAATGAGCAGATGATCGATACTCATGCATAACTTAGGCAGTAGTATACCTATACTATATCAAACATATGAACATACAACTTTTTAGCATGGGATTGTATTAAAGTGGAATCACATGCTAATAGGATGTATCTGCTATGCTTTATAGATGCACATACTACGTTTTTACGTTGTATGGCAATATACCCACCTTGCCTTATTATACATGACAACTAGTGTTTAACCCTGATTAACCTCATTTACTGATTTTACAAATGTCTGACTGCCGCGTGCTACAAGAGAAGATAGTGTGTGTATCCCATCATGCATTGCTTCCTAAGGGATTGTTTGTATGGGAAATCATATGAGTAGTTAGTGATGAAATGTATATAAATCAAAGTTATTTGTTGTAATCTTGCATTTTGGGCATGTTTCATCACTAACTACTCTCATGACCTCCTGTACAAAATTTCCTATAGGAAGCAATGCATGATGGGATACACACAATTTCTTCTCTTGCGTGCTATGTCCGCGCCATCTCTGTCTGGGATTCGGAGGCGTCTGTGGGGAATCACTTTTTAATTTGTGTTCAGTAGTGATGTTGTAATGGTCAGCTTGCTAAATTAGGAGATAAATTAAAGGTATATTTCATGAAATACTGGATTTATGCTATAGTGCAGTTGATCAGTTCAAATCTGTTGTAAACTGTTTCAAAACAATGGTTTTCATTTTCAAAATTGTAATTGTCAAAAGAACATTGGCGTAGCCAGAGGGGTGCGGAAGAGGTGTGCTCTCCCCGGGGGTCTACAACAACAAAACAAGAAAAAGGGAAGAAAAACAGCGAAAAAAGGGCACAGTAGTCATAATTAATACTAATAATACATTTGGTGACCTGTCCGATTTAGGCAGGTGCCCGTAACGGTCCGCTGGACCCGTCGCCATTTTGGACTAGGATTTATTGCGCACCCTGTGGTACGCAATCCTGGCTACGCAACTGAAGAAGTAAGATGTGATAGTGTCAATCAAAGTAGACGATAATCATAGACTTAGAGTAGAGATCTGTACTTTGTATATCGGCCCATGTAAGAGTGTCGTCAGCCATTGAAATCACATAAACAAACATATATTCAACAAGATTTGGTATATTTAGCCTGTTCAAGTTTGTCGTAAGTTATCTCATTAACAGACAAAGGATTTAGTTTACAAATAGTTTACAAATTGTAAATGACAAAAGAAGTATCAAATTAAATCATACATTGGACCCGTTATGGAGTATGCTTGTCCGGTTTGGCATCCATCCATCACCCAAGAGCAGAGCAAACAACTTGAAATGATCCAGAAAAGGTGCTGACGGTAGACTCATCTTGGGCAGTAGGTACGAGCACTATAATACCGCTCTGCTTGATCTTGGAATTGCCAACCTTGCTGACCGTCGTGAGCAGCTCCTCTTAAAATTCGGTCAAAAGCTCCTCAACTCAGAACGCCACCAATATCTCATTCCTGTAAGACCATCACCAAACTATTCTCTCAGAAGATTCAAACAATTCGATGAACCTAAATGTAGAACTGACAGATTCTCCAAATCAACTATCCCTCATGTCATCCGGCTCTTAAACAAGCAGTAGGCAGTTTGTTCCATGTTGTTCTATTTCATTGTGCATTGTATTTTCTTGTTCATTAATACTATGAATGTATATATTTAATAATTGTTTTTTATTGTAAGCCAGCACCATCAGCATTGCTGCCTGCTGGTATTTTATACCGTGAATAAATAAATAAATAAATCTTACCGCACAAACGAGGCCTGGCAATCAAAGTATAGGACAAAAGCAAAAACGTCTGGCGGTTTTAGTTGTGCTTTCATCTGCTTGCTGCACACTTCAAGATTTATAGAGTATATGTGACCAGCCATCCCAAACTAGTCTTAAATGCCACCTCTTGTCATTTTCACTTTTTTAATTATTTGCAAAGACCATGCTGTTATGGTCTGTCAAAGGTTTTCAAGGAGTGAAACCTATAAATGTTCAAAGATCAGTAAGCCCTATATTTTCTGTTGATTGTCTTAAAAATATGCAGATTTATTTCACATTTCCTATCAGTTTCTTGAAATGAAACTTTGCTGGTATTTTGTAGTAACCACAAGGATTGTGAATCTGTCAAAAAATCAATTTCGGCAAATTAAGACCTTGACATGTATTTTCACCTGTAGCGCAAAATGAAGTTTCTGGCATTTTCAGCTCATACTGGGCGGACAGCCACATTTGTTATTGTTATCGCTACAGTGTTGACCAATGCTTATTCATACACTCCGTGTGTGCTCCGCGTGTCACCTAGCCAATCGGAACGCAAGAATATAAAGTACGCAAAGTGCAGTGGATTTGCGTTCCTGTTTGAGTAGCGGGGATTTAGTGCATATGAATGTTTCATTGTTTTTGTCGGGTGATTATTTATTTAGTTTAGAGAGGTTTTGGATTTTGATGGTCATATTACAGGCGAAGTTATTTCTTTTCATAAAAGATACAATATTATTTTTCCGTCGTGTATGAATTAGGTTAATAAATTTGCATTCCATTATGCTCGTAAAATGAGACAAAATCAATGCACTTGCGGTAAATTTTGATGCTGTCCAATGCACTCGGCCTCTAAGGGCTTTGTGAATTGGACGCATCAAAATTGACCGCGCATGCATTGATTATGTATCATTTCACTTGCGTATGAAATGCGCATTTATTAACCTATAAACAATATACTTACAACCTTCTTACATATGATTCACAGCTTGTAATCATCAATTTAATTTAACGAAAGAAGTCAGGATTATAATGTCGGTAATTGGTGTTGGTCAATTGTCTAATTAGTCCCAAATCCCTCCAGAGATGCTGGTATAGATGATGTTATATGGTGAAATAAAGGCACATATTTGAATTGATGGGTCACGATGTCCATTTATACGTCAGAAGAAAATCAGTCATATTGTGGCAAGATACCTCATTTTAATGGGCAATGTTATCAAAAGGATGCACCAGTATTTACTCTAGCGTTTTCACCTTGGCACCAATTTAACCAACGTTTAATAATAGGTACTTGCACCAAAATCACTAACTGAAGCTAAAAAATTGGCTAAATATGCACAAAAGGACATCTTTCTTACACACTTTCAAAATCCTGTTGTTCCAATTTTTGCCAGTTCATATGCCAATTGAACTTGCAAACTTTAGTCTTCATTTGGCAAAGGTAACATATTTAGTGTTGATTCTAAAACTTCCCATCAAAATCTGGTGTCAATTTCTTTCACAAAGTTTGCGCAAAAGTATGTTCTCTCAATTAACAAAATAAAAAGTGGGAGTCACTGATCTATTTTTCACAAAAAATGAGAAAATGTGACATTTTTTGGCAATTTTTTTTCAAAAACACTATTCTGTGTATACTTGCAAAATCAAAATGAAAACGGCTAAAGACAGCAAGTCGGCTCACTATTGCGGTTGTTACCTGAAAATGCGCTTTATTCCATCCATGCGAGTGAAAGAGCCTATCACATATCGTGATGCAGATATGCAGACTTGCTGCCCTTAACAAAATTCAATCAAAACAAAAGCATACTAGAACGCATTGACCAGACAACTGAAATTTTTCTATTTGGCTGAAAATTTTAATTTTAAATTGAATTTGTAATGTCAGGATTTCTATAATGAATATGAATTGATATTTTACACCAAGTTCACCTAGTTTTGTCCGATTTTCTTAATACAAAATGTTTGAATCAAAAACGGATAATATAGATAATCTTCTCGTACCCAAACATGCCTGCCTTTGCTACGTTTCCAAACTTGCTATTCATCTGATAGACTTGCTCCAAGTCTCTGTTGTTCTATATGCTCATGTTTAAATCTAGAGTCTGCAGCCTGTGGCCTTGTGACAAGGCTACTCATCTGATAACACTTTTAGCTTAATTAATCGACTATTTCCAATCGTAGCCAACGATAACAGCCGGGATTAGACACCAAACATTCAGGTCAAAAGGTACTCCGCTTAGAGGTCAGCACCGAACAACTGTTTACGATATCAACGTATATGTCTGTTAACGAAACGTAATAATTAGAGTGGATTGTTAGGATGTTTATAACTCGTTTAGAAAATGCTATATTTGTGTTTTGACCAGATACATAGGGGTTCAAATATTAGAATAGACCCAAAGATAAATGTTGTAATTGATTTATTATAATTTGTCGGTATCATCACATATCGGTCTATTTGTAAAGTGATCTATTTGCGTTTACAAATGTTTTCACATACTGATTTATAACTTAATTTAGTACCATATAAATTAATGTAGGTGTAACAATTTGTCAAATCTTTAAGCAAAATTTAAACCTCAAAGTGTGTTTTTATGTTAATACCAAATCCTGGAAAGTCAATTAAAGGAAATATTTGTCAGAGATCAAATTAAACTGATATGGTAATATAGATCGGTTTTTGATGTGCTTTTTACCGATTTTGAAATAGATCGGTATGTGATGCGACCGATGAATTAAAAAAACACAACTTGGAAGAATTAGATAAAAAAGTATACAACTTGTTAAGATGTTGCATTTGTGGTCATGTTTTCAAGGTGGGGTCCATTTTCATTACATTTCACCAACCTCATCCATACCTAACTCCTCCTTGGTTAATTTGTTAAAATCAACCGTTCGTTGCTATATTTGGTGTCACTTGTTAACAATTTGATACATTTTAACTTCAAATCAATGAGACTTGGTTGATATGGCAAAAATTATCAGAAAAAACATTGATTCATTTGCAAGTATGTAGAAATCATGGATAAGAACTTTTGACATGCAATTAATATAAGAGCCTCTATAAGGGTCAAAAAATAGTTCTTTTGAGCTATCAAGCATTTGATGCAACAAATCTTTGTTATCTTATAATCTGATATATATAGTTCCAATGTATTTTTATTAATAATGGAGGCATGGTGACGAAAAATCAATACACCACAAAATTTTCTTTGATGTCAAATGTTTGGTGATTTTCAACACCAAGCATCCGTTATTGATTAGAGGATGCATTGGAATTAATGTAATAACAAAGACTTATTGCACCAAATGTTTGATAGCTCAAAAGAACTATGTTTTGACCAATAAGAGTTATACATACTTTCTTAACCAAAAAGTACATTAAAATCTATTGATAAATGATTGGTCATTTCTGCCCATCACTTGCAATTTCTTGTAGGGTTATTTTATCTGGTTTCTTAGATTGATAACACTGACCGTGATCTTCTCAATGTGATAGATTGCCATCCTTTATGCAGCTTAACTGTTGAGGGCTATTGCAAGCCAATGGGTTAATAATAACTCACTTTTGTCTGGTTTCCTAGATTGATGACGCTGACCGTGATCTTCCTCTCAATGTGATAGATGGTGATCCTTTGTGCAGCTATTGTTGATGTCTATGACAAGCCATTGGGTTCATAACTCAGGGCGTGTTCACACATAAGAATTCGGTCATGACTATATTCTCGCTTGTGAGCCGCTCACGAGGAAATTCCCAGTGTGTCTTGCTCACAATTAAAAGTGACATGCCACTAGTTTTACCGGTAACGTGTAAATTGTGTCCCTGTGTCAACGCTAAGTTGTCGCACTCTAAAGCTGCTCACGATTAGTCATGACTAATATGTGAACACAGCCTTACTTTTGTCAGACATTGTAGATTGATGATATTGATACAGATCATGATCTACCTTCCCTTGCTGTTTGCCTGCCTTTCAGTGATAAATGAGTGGTCATCGTTTGATGTCACGGACTGTTTGTCACTAGATTCATTGTGTCTGATATGCAACAACCCCTGAGTGATTGATAGTATTGTTAGAACACACCAGTGATTAACTCGTAACTGTTCTTCCCGGGAGAGGGGGGGGGTCATCGTTTTAAGTCATGGACTGTTTGTTACTAGTAGATACTTCATTTACCCATTACTTGGCAGGAGACCGTTGATTTTTCACACCGCTGATACACAAATACATTGATGCATAGTTCATATTCAAGCAGGCATGACTTTAAGTGGGCTTGATAGTTTTGTTTTGATACTGACATAAAGTGTTTCTAGATACGTTTTCACCTGCATTTTCAGATGTTTTTCTGAGTTCCGCGCAATATGATAGACCATTTTTTATTTAAGAATATGTTATCAGGAAGATGATTTTGTCCATGCACAGCCACTTATTTGTACTAAAAAAATCTGATTTGTGGTTGCAGAGTTATTGATTTTACAAAGGTTTGACAATTTTTTTGGAAGTGAAGAAAAGAGAATTTCAGAGGAGTACAAGTTATGTAGACATCCATGCACACTCAAGAATTTTTTTAAATATATCTGTTAAATCTAATGTAAATAAACAACAAGCGGAAAAAATAATGACTGTTTGGGTGTAATTTCTGCGCCTGTTCTTCCGCCTAAAGCAATTTTGATCAGCTCTTTATCATGCGGAACTAATCATCTTTAAACATCCCGCGCATGTGTGGGCGCAAAAAGCTGCAAAATAACACCTGTTGTGTGTGTAATATACATTCAGACAATTAAAATATTGACCAAATTACTCTGTGTATTGACAAGAGGTGTAACTGGATTGGTGCCGTGACCTTGCTTGGCGAAAATAAAGAAACTAAAAGATTTATCCCCTATCCTGCGGTCTCCAAAATTAGTTAAATTAATTATACAAAAACCTTCATAACTTTGCAACGGAAGGTCGGATTTGAAAAATTCAAACGGGTTTGGATTCTTTAGATCACCTGCTTTTATTCAAAATTCATTTGAAGCAATTTGATTCATAATTTAAAAATTACCTGAAGTGTCTATTACTAGATGCATTGTGTCTGACAATGCAACAACCATAGAGTGATTGATAGTAAACCACAGAGTGATTGATAGTATTTTTAGAACACACCAGTGATTACCAGCTGTCCTTACCCCCCGGGGATTGGGTGGGGGTCGGATAATGGGTTGGTAGAGCATTTATGGAAGTGTGTTTATGCAGTACACAAAAGTCGGCGCAATGATCATCGCGTGTCGGGCACTTATAGTATGTGCAAAAGCACGGTGCTTGGGAAAAATTGATAATGTCAAAGCAGCAAACATTCACAAATTAGCACTTTGCTTCAGATATGCTAAATATTTTTATGAAGATGAGTAGGCCTATCTGTAAATTTTTGAAAGGTACGCCACAGAGTTGTTCATCGCGAATCAACAACTAGCCTCCGATGCGTCGTTGTACTTTTATCACGCTTCTGTGGCTTAAAAGCCACCCTCATGTAAAAGATGCGCAAATGCATGGATGCATCATTGTTGATTGGTGATGATCAACTCTGTGGCGTGTTTGAATACCTAAACCACGTAGTATAATGACCAGTTTGCCTAATTCCCAGATTGCCATTTTGTTTTACCGTTTCGTGGTGTGCCAGCTCAGTCGGAGCTCAGCTGACAACCATTTCTATATGTGACTTTCGCATTAAGGGTTTCTGTGGTCAGCTACCACCCATGCATTCATTAACCTAAGGAGAGCCAAATCCGTTGTGATGTAGCTAGTCTTTCACCATCACTTCATTGGGTACAACTCTTGAATTGAATTGAGATGATCAAGTGTAAAGTTACAATTGAATCACGAATTAATTGGAGTATCTACTCACTTGGTCATTTTCTCATTTAGTTGATGGCTTTAGAACTCCTTATTGGACTTTAGAACTCCTTATTTGTGAATTGGAACTTTGTAAGATTGTTGAGTGAGTGGATATCATGTTTTGGCCATTTTCTGATCTGCATGCCGGTGATGTTGGACATGTGTCATAAGACTGTTTTGTGTATCGGAATCTTAAAGGAACACTGGATATTCCCCTGAACATCCCACAGTCATGTTATTGAGTTTTACTCACTGTTTTATCAGTTTTGATGGTCAATAACATATCATGTCATCTCCCTCATCATCTTCAAAGGCAGGTGTAATAAAAGAGTGCCTTCCCTCCTTACTATTCAAAGACCAGTGCTACGAGAAACCATTTTTAGGCAGCCTTATTCATAATTGTGAAATGTTTTTCCTGTTTTTATCAATTCAACTTACATAAATTAATTAACTTACAAGTGTAAAAAAATATAAAATATAAAGTAGATCCAACGGACAAGGTACAAAACACATGAGCTTTTGGAAACGGTATACTTTCCTTCGTCTGGTTCACAAGAACATATAAACAAGAAATATAAACAAATAGAGAAAAACAAAGTAAGCCAACTCAATGTGGGGAGGATAACAACATAAAACAGTGGGAACCTTGGTCTGGAGCCATAGGCTGCTGGGGGTGTACTAGTAAAGTGTTAAAAAATATAAAATATAAAGTAGATCCAACGGACAAGGTACAAAACACATGAGCTTTCGGAAAAGGTATACTTTCCTTCGTCTAGTTCACAAGAACATATAAACAAGAAATATAAACAAATAGAGAAAAATAAAGTAAGCCAACTCAATGTGGGGAGGATAACAACATAAAACAGTGGGAACCTTGGTCCGGAGCCATAGGCTGCTGGGGGTGTACTAGTAAAGTGTTTACAAGTGTAAAGCGTTTTTTCTACTGGGTATTTTTAACTGAAACCACATATTCTTTTATTTATTATTAGTCAAGTTGTTAAGGCATTGGTTTTGTTAATAAAGGTCCTTGGTTTAATTCTCGGGCAGGCATGTTTTTTCATCGCTCCTAAATGTGTAATTATAATGAAGCTATAGATACACAAATCCGCCGAACGATTACTGTGTTCGGCCCTCTATTGAGAGAACCACAATTAGGGGTGTACCATTTGATTCTCAGAGGGCATGGAAGTTTTTTTGAGAAAACCCCAAAGGCGGCGGAAAAAAAATCTTGACCCAAAGATGAGTAAGAAAAAAACACACACTTTACCTAAAATGTCGCTGCCTTTGGCGGCTAAAAAAACCCCAAAACTTGACTCGACCGCAACTTCCATGCCCCCCCCCCCTGAAAATCAAATAGTCCGCCCCTTATCACTTCCCGGGACATTTGAATGAGATAGGTAATGTATGAACTACATATTTGACAGCATGCATTGTCCTTTATGAAATATATCCAATTCACTGTTCAATAAGTACCCCCGATCTCATTTCATCATCGGGGTCACTGCAGTAATGTTTGCATCAAATTGGTCTATAGAAACTTATTGTATGTAACTCCATTTTTTTCCCTTTTCGTTTCATGGTATTGATCATAAATCTTCTCTTCATGTTTTTACTGGCTTATTATACTGTCAGAATGGTAGTAGTTTGTATACATGTGTTATACCTGACATACCAAAACCAAATTCACATGATACTTTTGTTTCCGTAAATGAGACGACATATCATGTGACACCTCATCACCGTCTAACTAGATCATGTAATTGACCAAATAGAGTATCATATTTTTCTCAGTTTCCCGCATCCATACACATTAGCATCTGAGTGAACTTGACACGTCGTTGTGTTGGTCAACACTTACAATCCACCAAGGAAACGCGTTCCATGTGTAGCTCATTTCATCTTGTTCTTCCAACCACTCAATTATTCAGCACAGTCCACACTGGATCTTGTACTCATTAAGCCTTTTTTTTGGCTTTGCTTGGCTTGATGCTTCACCTAGACATTATTTTTCAATTTTTTGCCAAAAATATTCTTTTTTACCCTGCCAAAGGCTTTGGCAGGGTATTGTTTTTCACATGTTTCTTGCTTCTTTCTTTCTTTCTTTCTTCTGGCAACACTTTGATGTCTCATAACTCTGTCATACAATGACCGATTTTCATCATTATTATGTTCTGAGCTGACCGATTTCCAAAAAAATCGGACAGGGATATCGGATAGAAAACAAAATGTCAGATTTTGAACATAATAATGATAAAATTGGATGGATTTTTTCGCATGATACTCAAAGATATCGGTCTCGCTATGAGTTTTAGAAATATCGAAGCAATGGACGCATCATTTTGTTTCACTTGATCTCATGCATATTCATAACCACACTTTATTTCTCCATCGTAAAGTACCCATTTAATTTTATCCGGGGAGCCCATCAAGTGTCATAAGGTACTAGATTTGTATGATAAAGTGAAAAAGGGGAATTTGAATGTAATACACAAAGTACCTGTTGATGATGGTGGTAATAATAATAATAATAACAACAGGATTATAAAAGCAACCATTGCTTAAGCATTGAAAGGAGATATTTCTTTTTTCATGGCAGAACCAAATCTCACTAAATCTCACATTAGATAATCACGAAAATGCGCTAAGTCCAGATACGTCACAGACGGGGGTTATATGCAGGGATGAAATCGCTGCCTGGGCGGCGTCTCAGCAGTGGCTTGCTATAGGTATCACTCACTTGGGAAACGGGAGGTCCCTGGTTCGAATCCTGGTGAAAACCAGTGTTTTTCATCACCCTTCCCTTTTCGAGGCTAGAAACGAGAAAAGTTAAATGATCAGTTAGGGTTAAGTAATGTGTATGATTCAACTTTAAGCCTATTCCTCTAGCTGTTATGAATGTGGGTGTTATTGCATGGTCATCTCGATGCACCATGATACAATTCTAGCAATGGCTGTGTTACTTGTGTCCCCTCATGAACCCTGCTACACTGTTGATGCCTGCACACAAAGTGACCAGGGACATCAGTCATGTATAGATTTCACCAAAGCTTGCTCCTTCAATACCTATCTTAGGCTATACACAGAATAGATTAAAAACACACTTTTTACTCTCTGTCCAATTAATGACCAATATGCCTGAAACGATCCGTTCTGACCAAACTTGACTCTTGTGTTGATAACCTCATTGCAAATTGGGTGTGTAGCAAAAATTTGGGGTTTCCTATTGATTTCGAGCCTATATGATCTCATCTCGCAAATCAATGACTGATCTTTTGGAATATTTTTGCAAGTTTCAGAGGAGGGTGGTCATGGCAACTATTCTGATTGCCAGTTAGATAATCGTGGCTGACTCCTCGCTGATCGCTGATATATTCCCAGGCTCGCCGCCACCGTATATTACCTTTAGAAAATTCCAGGAAAATAGGAGTTCTGGCATGGCCACTACAGTGTACTATCACTATATTGCTAATTGGTAAAAATAATATTTTTTGGCACTATGTCCTCCAATTTCTCATACAGGTATGAGAATTTTCAGATAATTATCTGATTTTAGATATTTGGAGCTATTCATTCAAATAGCTCCAAATTCAGATAACTTGGGGCTTGGATTTACTTTTATAGTGGTTTTTGGTTAAAATTTACCAAAGTTAGATTTTTTCATGAAAAATCATTCTCATGCCTGATTTTATGTGGCGCATTGTATAAACTAGATGACGATCCCTGGACTTGATCCTTAAAATGATATATCTTCTGAGGTTTTTCATCAAATATCTATCATCATGAAGCTTTTAAACGTAAATAGCATTTTTGTATATGGCCATTTTCACGAAAAAGTGGACATGAGAAAAATATTGAATAAAGGATGTAACTATTCAATGAAAAATGCTACCACCATATACCTGGTATAAAAAGAAAGCTATTTTGAAGCTCTTTAAAATGAAACTTATTTTAAAAGACTGAACAAAATTGTCAAAGAAATTTCTTTAAAAAACGTAATTTTTGGTCAAATTTCTTGATTTTCATAATGAATTTTTATTTAATTTTTTCAACCCATTCTTGTTTGTTTACTTGGTTGTTATTGTTCTAAATGGCTTAAATAAGGATCAAATTTATACATGAGGTTGCATTTTTTGTTAATCCTGACCAGGCTTTACGGTTCAGCGCACCCAAAAATCAGCGGACAAATTGTCCTTCCGTTACTGTCCTTCCGTGACCATGATCCCTTCGCATTTCGCATTGTTAAAACATAACCGTAGGGAATATTTTGAGGTTGAATGTGGCAAACTATTGCAGAAACACCAAACAATGCATTCAGTAACTTTGAAATAAAATTTCTTCATAAATTTCATAAAAATTTTCAAAAATGTACTCAAGGTGAAAAACCATGTCCGTTTTGCTGTCCTTCCATAACCGACCTCATTAATATGCATATTTTGCAACAGAAACATTTTTATGAATATGTATGCTTTCAGGTATACTCAACTAAATATGGAATTAGTTTTATTTTATCCAATTCAATTTTGGCAATGTACATGTTTGAAATACAGAAAAATTATGTGATTGTCCTTCCGTTACCGTGAAATTGCCCATATTATAAAACACTTGGTCGTTTTACTATACCAATGTTACATCAACTTTATATATCGGTCAAATACCTTTTATGTTTTTGATAACCTAAAGAAAACTTTAGACAGCTTTACACTGTACTCATGGGTCAAGAACCCCATGAGTTGGTATACTTTTCTTTCACCAATGTTACGTCCACCTTTACTTAAGTCTCAACATTTTCATATATCGGTCAATACCTATATTGTGTAACCGTTTCTTGTGTAACGAGTATATTGTGTAACCGTTTCAAAGACTGATTTAATAACACCCAAAAGAACAAAAAATAATGTAGTACAATACAACATAGAGATGTGGATCAGAAATAAACATGTTATAGAGCTAGCCTGACCAGAGGGGCGGCTAAACATACGAAATAAAGCCGTCCTTTTCTAAGCAAGGAACAGTCGAACATAATACATTTAATCCAGCTATATGCTAAGAAGCTGCAGGCTAATTTTACAACACTGTATTGGTCAGAGTTCGTCCACCTCTATCGTACAAAGAAAAAAAGCATTATGTGCATCCATTAAGCATAGCAGATACATCCTCTTAGCATGGAATTTCACTTCAATCCACTCCCATGCTAGAAGGTTGTATGTGTATATGTTTTGATATTGTAGATACTGGCTTCAGTTATGAAAATGAATTGATCGTCTGCTAATTTGTGCAGAATTTCTCCAAGGGAAAAGGAAGTAACTTGCACTTGATCTGCAATGCACATACTGCGTTTTTACTTTGTGAGTCATCACATATATAACAAAGTGAGGATTCTGACGGCTCATACAGGTTGTATAGCCACATTTGTTATTGTTATCGCTACAGTGGTGAACAGTGTTGCTTAACAATGTACCTACAACCTTCTTACATATGATTCAAAGATTGTAATGATCTATTTGATTTAACGAAAGAAGTCAGGATTATAATGTCGGTAATTGGTGATGGTCAATTTTCTAATTAGTCCAAAATCCCTCCCGGGATGCTGGTAGATGACGTTATATGGTGATGGAAAGGTGCAGATTTGAATTGATGGGTCACGATGTCCATTTATTCGTCAGAAGAAAATCAGTCATATTGTGGCAAATACCTCATTTTAATGGGCAATGTTATAAAAAGGATGTACCAGGAAGGTTTTGACCTTGCACCAATTCGACCAAAGTTAAAGAGGTACTTGCACCATAATCACAAACTGAAGCTGAAAAATTTGCCTAAGCACAAAAGGGCATCTATCTCACACACTTTCCTGTTGTGCCAATTTTCCTAGTTCATATGCCAATTGAACCTGCACACATTTGGCAACTTAGGTAACATGCATGTGTTGATTCTAAAACTTCCCAACAAAATTTTGCACAAAAGTATGTTCTTCTAATTAACAAAATAAAAAGTTGGGTCACTGACCTATTTTTCAAGAAAAATGAGAAAAAATACATTTTTTCTGTTCACTTTTCTGCAAATACTTGCAATATCAAAACAAGTGCATACTGTAGAACGCATGGACCAGACATCTTAAATTTGCCTATTTAGCCAGAATTTTTAATTCTAAATTGGATTTGTAATGATGTCAGGTAGCCTGTAATGAATATGAATTGATATTTTACATCAAGTTCACCTAGTTTTGTCCAATTTTCTTAATACAAAATGCTTGAATCAAAAACGGATAATATAGATAATCTACTCGTACCCAAACATGCCTGCCTTTGCTACGTTCCCAAACTTGCTACTCATCTGATAGACTTGCTCCAAGTCTCTGTTGGTCTATATGCTCATGTCTAGATCTAGAGTCCACAACCTATGGCCTTGTGATAAAGCTACTCATCTGATAACACTTTTAGCTTAATTAATCGACTATTTCCAATCGTAGCCAACGATAACAGTCGGGATTAGACACCAAACATTCAGGTCAAAAGGTACTCTGCTGAGAGGTCAGCACAGAACAACTGTTTACGATATCAACGTGCATGTCTGTTAACGAAACGTAATAATTAGAGTGGATTGTTAGGATGTTTATAACTCGTTTAGAAGATCTGCTATATTTGTGTTTTGACCAGATACATGGTGGTTCAAATATTAGAATAGACCCAAAGATAGATGTTGTAATTGATTTATTATAATTAAAGGTGTAGGTTCCGATTACATTTTCATCCTCCAGGGCTCAACTGGAAGTAGTATATTTTTTGATTTTTTTCACCTCAAAATTCTTTGTAGTTTTGGAGATATAGCACAAAATGTATAATTAATTGGTATACCTATTTTCCATTTCTTTTGTATTTACAACCTCATCCCCAGGGTTGCATACTTTCCTTTGCCTCTCAAGAGAAGGTTGAAACCTTGCACAAAGCATTTCAGAGGTCAATGTCAATCAGTTAAAAGTAAATTATACACATCCTAAAATAGGAACCTACACCAACACAACTTGCAAAAATTTGATTAAAAAATATACAACTTGTTAAGATGTTGCATTTGTGGTCATGTTTTTCAAGATGGCGTCCATTTTCATTACATCTCAACAACCTCATCCATACCTAACTCCTCCTTGATTAATTTGTTAAAATCAACCGTTCGTTGCTATATTTGGTGTCACTTTTTTACGATTTTGATACATTCCACTTCAAATCAATGAGACTTGGTTGGTGTCGCAAAAATCATTTGTAAGTATGTAGAAATCATGGATAAGAATTTCTGACATACAATTTATATAAGAGCCTCTACCAGAGTTACACATGTTTCTTAACCAGAAAGTACTTTGCATAATGGCAAGAATTCCATTGATAAATGATTGGACATTTCTGCCCATCACTTGCAATTTCTTGTAGGGTTATTTTGTCTGGTTTCATAGATTGATGATACTGACCGTGATCTACCACTAAATGTGATAGATGGCGATCCTTTATGCAGCTACTGTTGATGTCTATGACAAGCCATTGGGTTCATAACTCAGGGCGTGTTCACACATAAGAATTTGTTCATGCCAGTGTGAATGCAATTACAGAAGTGTCTCGCTCATGATTAAAAGTGACGCACCACTAGTTTTAACATGCAAATCGTGTTCCCATGTAAACGCAACTGCTAAGATGTCTCACTCTAGAGTAGCTCACGGTCATGTAGAGTAGCTCACGGTTAGTCATGACTAATTTGTGTGAACACGGCCTTACTTTTGTCGGACATCGAAGATTGATGATATTGATACAGATCATGATCCACCTTCCCTTGCAGTTTGTCTGCCTTTAGTGATAAATGAGTGGTCACCGTTTGATGTCACAAATCGTTTGTCACTAGATTCATTGTGTCTGATATGCAACAACCCCTGAGTGATTGATAGTATTGTTAGAATACATCCGTGATTATCTCGCAACTGTCCTTCCCAGGGGGGGGGGTGTCATCGTTTTATGTCAAGGACTTTTTGTCACTAGATTCACTGTGTCTGATATGCACGCCCCCTGAGTGATTGATAGTATTGTCAGGAGTATTGTTAGAACACATCCAGTGATTAACTCACAACTGGCCTTACCCCCGGGTCGAGGAGGGGGTAGGGTAAAGGGTGGGTAGAAGCCAACATACTCATGAATTCCATGGGGGATAGAAATGTCCATGTAACTTAAAGGGGCAATTCATGATCCACTTTTCACCCTCAAGGTCACCTCTATCAAAATTGATTTTTTTAGCTTTTCCGGATCCTCAACTGGTGTATGTTACGATCCCCAAACCATTCTTTCATATGTGCTTGCGTTTTTGAGAAAAGTGAGAAAATGTGCCATTTTCTAATTATTGTCGGGCCCCGACAGTAATTACAACACAGTAGCCTATGAGGATTTTCAAAATGCTGAAAAGCTTGTAACTTGGAAACGAATGGTCGGAATCAAGTGAAATTTTCAGTATATATTTATAGTGTACTCTTCTTTTTATTTAGCTAGAAAAGAGGCGAGGTTTTTGTCACATCGAAATCATGAATTGCACCTTTAAGCATTTTTTGAAATAGATCCTAAACTGAAAAACCATTTTTAGAAAAATTACATCTTTAATTTACTATTTTGCATCAAATGGACTTTTGGGAGCAACATTTGATTGGCTAAAATAATACCTTAGAACCCATTCTCTTGGAAATTATGTAAGATTCTGTAAAATATGATCTTGAATGCCACCACACAGGGACTGCTAGTCCACTATATTTGGACATCAGTTCAGTCTAGCATTAGTTGAATAGTCAAAGCAGGCTAACTTTTGGCATGATACATATGGCTTGTATAAATAAAGATTTCATTTTTGGGTGATTTGCCACTTCGTCTAACACCAATTTGTCAAATTTTGTGTAAACCCACTTGGTCTAATCCCTATATAGTGTAATTTCAACAACTCAACTGTATCTCTTTATATGGGAGCGTTCCGTTGTTGATTCGTGATGAATCCACAGTTGATATTCAAATTAGCGTGTCATGCACGGCAAGGCGTTTACGGAAGTGCGTTTACGCAGTACACAAAAGTCGGCACAATGATCATCATGCAGTCGGGGCCACTCGCCCGATCGAGCGTACTGCTGCATGCAGCGGTACGCTCGATTGGGCGAGTGCCTGTATTGCTGGATAGAGCGTGCCCGCTGCAATAAGCAACATCGCCGGTTCCTCTGGTATTCTCTGGTTGTCTTGTGAATATTTTAGTTATGAACAACGACTTTTATCGCTATTTATTATTTACGTTCATTCCCTACACAACAAAATTGCTTGTGTGGCTTCAAAGAATTTTAAAAACACAATAAATGTTTGCGGGGGTATCCCGGTATGCGCACCTTATGTCGAGCAGCTTCCTAAACTAAACGTAACCTTACTCTATCATACTACAATGACTGTTGCACCC
>JXSR01S017458.1:2760-20618 GCA_000969725.1 Ophiothrix spiculata
AGCGAAACTTGGCTTAATCCTAATATTCTTAGCAGTGAGATAATGCCTCCAGGTTTCAACGTGCCAATTCGTCATGATAGACCAGATGGTTATGGTGGTGTCTATTTAGCCACAAAGAGCGACCTCATAGATAGTGAGATCAAACTGCAAACCAACTGTGATATTGTTGCAACCAAAGTAGAACTTTACAGTCAGCAACCACTTGTTATAATTTCTGCCTACCGTGCTACAAACAACAGCCTCCAGTATGCCCAGAAAATGTGTGGTGTGATTCGTGACATTGCTTCGAAATTTCCTACAGCCACCTTATGGATCAGCGGGGATCTCAACCTACCTGATATTGATTGGTCAACTGAAGCAATTAAAGGTCACCAATATCTGCGTTCCATTAATGAGTGTTTTCTATCAACCTTCCATGACCTCGGCTTAACACAGATCGTAGACTTTCCTACCCGGCTAAGCAGTACCTTGGACTTATTTCTCACAAATAGACCTTCCTTTATCAGCAGATGCATACCTTTGCCGGGCGTTAGCGATCACGAGATGGTCTTCACTGTCACCGATGCTTCTGCTAAACGTCAAAAGCCGATCCGCAGGAAGATTCTTTTGTGGAAGAAAGCTGATCTCGCTAGCATCAAAGAACACCTTAGCCAATTTTCTAGCACCTTTACTGCATCCAACTCAATCTCCACGCCTGTTGATGATCTTTGGAACCAACTGACATCTAAGCTGCATGAAATCATAGCAACTTTTGTTCCTTCTAAGATGTCCACCAGTCGTCATAGCCAGCCTTGGATTAACAGTCATCTAAAATGTCTAGCAAGGAGAAAGAAACGTGCTTATAGAAAGGCTAGACATTCTCGTTCCCTGCGAAACTACAGCAGATATAAGTTCTTGAAAAAACAAATGCAGTCTCAGTGTAGGAAAGCATACACCACCTATGTTTCTGACATGATTTGCGAAGATTCTCCTAATGGCTCCAAAAAGTTGTGGTCCTTCATCAAGAGCAGAAAATGCGACAACTCTGGTGTTGCCCCACTCTTCAAGGACGGCCTGCTAAAGAGCGACAGTTCAACTAAAGCGAACATTTTAAACGACCAATTTGTCTCAGTATTCACCAAGGAGGACATGACATCTGTACCTAACCTTGGCCAATCTCCAAACCTAGATATGCCCAAATTCTCCATAGACGTCGAAGGCATCAAGAAACTTCTGTCCAAAGTAAAGCCATTCACTGCATCAGGTCCAGATAACATTCCAGCCTATCTTTTGAAGGAAGGAGCTGATGAGTTGGCACCAGCTTTAACATTCTTATATGAAGCCTCTCTACATCAAAGAAAAATTCCACACCAATGGAAGACTGCTAATGTTTCACCGATTTTTAAGAAGGGCGACAAGCATCGTGCAGAAAACTACCGGCCAATTTCACTAACCTCCATCATAAGCAAGATTCTTGAGCACGTTGTTCACAGCCAAATAATGCATCACCTGGATGAACACGGCCTGCTGACTGATAAACAGTTTGGTTTTCGAAAGAAAAGATCATGTGAATCTCAACTTTTACTAACAGTCAATGACCTTGCCGAAGGTCTTAGAGATAAAGAACAAGTCGATGCCATCCTTTTAGACTTTTCTAAGGCCTTTGACAAGGTCCCCCATGAGCGTCTCCTTCTGAAACTTAGTCACCTTGGAGTACGTGGAGTTCTATTGGATTGGATTCGTGATTTCTTAAATGGCCCGGCCGTACGCAGCAAGTTATCTTGGAAGGCGAGAAGAGCTACACATCCAACGTTTCATCAGGAGTGCCTCAAGGGACAGTTCTTGGCCCCTTACTCTTCTTGGTTTTTATAAACGACATGCCTGATATGGTCTCATCCAACATCCGTTTATTTGCCGATGATGCCTTGCTCTACAGATCGATAAAATCACAATCTGATGCTATCACCCTTCAAGAGGATCTTCAAAGCTGGGAAAAATGTGGCAAATGTCTTTCAACCCTGACAAGTGTGAGGTACTAAGGATCACCAACAAAAGAAACATCATTAACGCCAGTTATTCCATCCATGGCACTTCGCTCAAGACTGTCAGCGAAGCTAAATACCTTGGCGTCACCATCCAGAGCCTCCTTAATTGGAAGCCTCACATCAACAACATATGTAAGAAGGCTAACAGCACCCAAGGATTCCTCCAACGTAACCTCAGGAGGTGCCCAGCTACAGTTAAAGAGCAAGCCTACAAGACTTACGTCCGCCCTACGCTTGAGTACGCCTCCACAGTCTGGGACCCACACCAGCAGGACCTAACTGATCAGATCGAGATGGCACAAAGGCGAGCGGCACGCTTTGTCAAGAGTGATTTCAACCAGCAACACAGTGTCACCGATATGCTTAACGACCTTAAATGGCAAACTCTTAGGGAAAGACGGGCACAAAATAAAGCCATCATGATGTATCGAATTGTTTATGGACTTGTAGCAATACCATCTGGCCCACCATACTTCATTCCAACCAGGTCTTCTGAAGACACACTAAGAGGTCACAGCCTACAATTTCGTCAACACCACTGCAGGATACTTGCCTATCAACATTCGTTCATTCCAAGCGCCATCTGCTTATGGAACCAACTTCCAGGCACAGTTGTTACTGCTGCATCCTTGGTTCAGTTCAGAAGTCAACTGAGCCAACTAACTCTTCGTTAACCAAGTCAGACTTCTTTTTTACTTGCACCGGCAGCCATTGGATCTGCATGTATTATACACCTTTTGTGAGCAATTGAAGTGTTCCTGCAACTTGCTCACATTTTTCACTGCACCAGTACGATGATACTCATTTTGAGGAATGTACTTTACTAGGAAGAAGAAGTGTGCTACACCCAGTTCTGGGAGGATAATTTTTCTGAATTATCCTCCCAGTTTTCAGCCTTACTTAAAAAGCTGTGTAGTAAACTGGCATTGTTTACATTCTCTAAATAGCCTTTTGTACAATAGTTTGAAGCTTCTAACTATACACTAGTACTGCCCATATGTATGAATAGGTGTATGAAATAATAACTGTGTTCAAAATACAAAAATCACTTACCTAATTTTGATATTAAAAATCCTAGTTCCGAAATTTGACTTCCATGTTCAGGTGTCTAGTCGCTCCTAAAGTTGAATTTCATTTCAACTTGAAAAATCTTGTCGTGCGACAAAATTTTCCCCATATCGATTATCTCAGACTCAGCGACATGTAGCTTTGCCGCTGCGACAACCGGAAGCGGCAAGTTTTTTCAAAAAATATGCACGCAGCGACAAAGCTGCAAAACTACACGAGTATGAAGCAGCATAACCATGGCGTCCTTGACCTTGATGTAGCTCACACGATCAAGGCCAAAAAAATAAATTGTTATGTTGCCCTCAGCGACCGACCCTATTCAAAAAAAATTTAAAAAATAGGGTCGGGAAAGCACATAATTTTGCTCAGATTGGGTGTTTTTTGAGAAAATATATTGAAAATAGTGGAAAATGCACCCAAATTTGGTACTTTGTGTGCTTTTTAAAAAAAATAATTTAAAACAAAAAAATATTTTCCGACCGACCGACTCAATTTTTCAGAAATCCCACTTGAGGGCAACACAACAATTATTTTTTTTTGGCCCAATGGCAATGCCAGATGCAAATTAATATGGCACTAGCGTATGGAAAATGTTTTTTTTTACTCACATTGCACGACTAAGTCTCCAATAGTCGAAGTCGTGACTATCAACTATCAATGACCACTAGTCGACTAATTCAAATCTGCTACAAACCACACAAGTTTTCCTTCAGAAGCTACATGTAGAGATTGCATTCAACTGTACATAGTTTTTAGAACATGTGGATCGTCATATCGAAAGGTACCTTAATACCGGCATAGTACATTACGAGATACGGGCCATTGAAGCTAAGCATATACAGTCAAAAATCACGTCCAAGGTCGAATTTCTAATTTCATCAGAAAGGTTATCATTGAAGTGTATTCTATCATATTAATCAGGTTTCAACATCCAAAACATAAGAAAAATGTATTAAAAACCAAGCTAAAATTCCCCTCTCCATTCAAGATTTACTTCAAAAACTTTAAACTTGATTTTCTCAGAACTTTAGTTTTCCGAATCAGCCTGATGCCTTTAACCAATTTGGGTGTAACTTCGCAACCGAACATCCAATCATTTTAAAGCTTAAAATCTCAGCTTTCAGATGAGACCAAAAAATCAATTTTGATTTTGCCGACCTTAAGGTACCTTTCGATATGACGGGTCACATTAGCTATCTTCAAAATGAGTACATTTTCTTTGCAAAAGTTATTTAATTTGGTCAAACTGGAGCTAATTGGATGATAAGATCATGATTGGGACATTTTCCAGTGCCAATCAAACTTCAACAATAGTCGCCAAGATAGTCGAAGTCATGACTATTTGATACCAACTAGTCGACTATTAAAAAAGTGGTAGTCGTGCAATGTGATTGTTTACCACGTTGTAGAATAACGATTCTTACTGCTTTTGCAGATAGTGATTTTTTTCCCGTTTTTGGTTGATCTTTTTTAAAGTATGGATTATTTAGATGATCAACTACCGTAAAACGGGGTGATTAGGGACAGTTTTCAAGGTCTATCCTTAGTACTTTCTTTCATGAAGCTTCAGGTACCAAACTTTTTATGGCTAATTATGTCCCTCCCCTACACCTTTAATTAATATGATATGAGAATAAAATCAAATTTGTGATGGATGTGAACTTGGGAGCCAAAAACATGGTGTCCCTATTAACTCCGATTTTGGGGGTGAATAGGGACAGCACAGTTTTTACTTGCAAAGAGCTGATTAGATTTTAAATTTTCCTGGAAATCAAACTTAATTGAGTAATAGATGTTATTTTGAACCAAATACAATCATTATAGCCCAATAATTTAATTGGTTCAGTTTACATTATTGACCTATTTTTGACATTTAAAAAAAACTAAGATAAAAATAAAAAAATTGAGAAAACGCTTCCTAGACATTTTATTTTATTTATTTATTTTTTATTTTTATTTATAACATTCGGCTGAAAGCCAGGCTAATCCCAATAGTGCATATGCATTAAATTCAAGGGACGCCTCCGTGGTGTGAAAGACAGAATAATGGAAAGAATTTTCGATTTTAGATGCAGGAGGAAACCGAAGTGCTCGGAGGAAACCTGCGAGGACGAGTATGGATCGACAACCAAATTCACGTACAACCTAGGTCCGACCGGGAATCGAACCCGGGCCACAACGGTGAAAGGCGAGGTCAGAAACGCTGCGCCAACCCGTCCCCCCTTTGTTATTTCAAGTTGAGATAGGCCAAGTGCAATCCAAAAAACTGTTGAGCAGGCAAACTTTAAAATCACTCATTTATAGCCCATAGAATATGTAAATAAAGTATCCAATTAGCATAATTTATGAGCATTCTGAAGTGAAAGGCCAACCTTCATGCATTATACTTAGTGATTGTGAAATGTTAAAGCCCTGGTCACATAGCTGTACCAGTAATGATATAGCCTAAAAGCCCAGGTCACACTGCAGCAATGATGATGATAAATCCCTGGGCATGCTGGGATATATTGTACCAGGGGATTGTGATTTGCGTATAACCTATTTTTAATTTTAAATAAATATGGTAGCCTGCGATCTATCACAGGGGTTTTGAAGGAGAACAGAATAGCCTAATTGGTATCAGATAGATTTAGATTTAATGAAATACTAATTATATTGCATTTGTTTGTCTTTCTCTAGATTTGTATGGGATGGATATTTTCTCGGTGAAAGGGTCTGGTAAATGGGGTGATTCTACAGAGGAGAAACATCTTCATTCAAGTCTGTTTGATATCTCCATATCTTCAAAGGTAAATGTAAAAGCACCACAGATATAGAGGGGAGCTCACAGAATCGCTAAATTATTCGTATATACCAGCCCGTATTAAGGCATCGTCAGCCACAGGGCTCATCAAACTGGGGGTATTTGGTTCAACTCAGTACAAGCCTAATGTTGACCGATCACAAGCGGAAGCGGGTGCTATATTGTGTGTCTTCTAAGACATCCGAAAAAGAT
This sequence comes from Ophiothrix spiculata, assembly GCA_000969725.1. Taxonomy (NCBI): domain Eukaryota; kingdom Metazoa; phylum Echinodermata; class Ophiuroidea; order Amphilepidida; family Ophiotrichidae; genus Ophiothrix; species Ophiothrix spiculata. The sequence continues at coordinate 8,848 of JXSR01S017458.1, forward strand.
GCATCATTTAAGTGTGCCTTGATTTATCCATCAAAAAATGTACCAAAAAAAAACATATGCAAAAGGCCATGACTTGCTACAATTTTACAAGTTATGACGCAACTTTAGGTAAAACCCAAATGCCCCCAATTTTGTCTCCATGCAGGAATAAAAATGGCGCTGAGATGGGATCTCCTCTCTACTAACCTGTAATAAATATTCAAAATGGATGTCCATTCAAGGAAATAATCTTATCCTGGGTGTGCCTCATTTTGGAAAATGATTGCTTTAAAGTCGAGAGTTGATGATGGTCTCCAGTAACAAAGACCTTACTAGAAGAAAGGCCTTTGCATGGTTGGCATTCTGGAAGTTGAAATGCATATGGAAAAGTCAAACTATTCCAATCGAAATAAAAGTTAGGCTTTTCATCACCACATGTGTGGCAGTACTGTTGTGTGGTTGTGAATTGTGGGTGATATCAAGTGACATGGAAAGCAAGATCACCTCCTTTGCCACCTTCTGCTTTAGAATTATGCTCAACAGCAAGCGGATTAACCATGTCCCAAATGCACAATTATATGCTGACACAAACACAGAACCTCGACCGAGTGAGGTTACGACAGCTGACATTCCTTGGTCACATATTGAGAATGCCAGAGGAAGAACCTTGAATGATGTATACTCTCTATACTTCTCCCCATGGTAAAAGGAGACCATGCAAGGGCCGATTTCACTAACATTTAGTTATGGTCACTAACCCCGTTTTGATCGGTAACTCCAAAAATGATCTCTAAATTGTTAATAAATATCAAGTATTTATTAACAATTTAGGATCATTTTCGGAGTTAGTGATCAAAACAGGGTTAGCGACCATCATTAAATGTTATTGAAATCGGTCCCAGGACGGCAGAAAACATATCTGTCCTACATTCAACAGTTATTGGGGGACACAGAGAAGACATGTTACAATCAAATGCCATCTTGTCTCTGGCTCAAAGTAGAGGTGAATGGAGAAAATATGTGATCACCTGCTGTACAGCCAATTGCAAATGACGACAACGACGACGATAATGATATAACTCTGCTACATTTTTATAGATAAACGACAAGGTCGCAAGGACAGGTTCCTGCTTTTAGATTCCTTGAGTAATACTCAAGTAATGGTTTTCAAATCATACTCTTGAAATTGAAAAAAGTAATTAAAATTCTGAAATTTAAATCTGGTGCATTGCCCCATTGCTTTTAACCTTTTCCTGTCGTAGGGCGTTATGGGGGACGCCCTAAATTACTGCCAGCTCAGGCGTAGGACATCCCTCAGACGGCCCTAACTAACACTGAAGTATAACTATTTTCACTACCTCTTACCTTCCAAAACTCTATCACAGGCAATGTATATAGCTCATACAGGTCTATAATTATGCTGTTGTTTCATTGAATTATGTAGAATATTTCTAAAGATATATATTTAATTTACTTTAGAAGTCATCAGTTTAAATACATGTAAAATGCCTTCAGCCTTTGGCGGAAAAAGTTGTCAGATTTGAAAGGGTTAAGATTGCCAGAAACCATATATCAAAAAGAATACATTGAATTAAAAAAGGAATCTTCCTTGCACCCTTACCACTGTTGTTTTTATAATTACAAAATGTGTTATAACCATTTCATTTTCTTACAGAATGAAAAAAAGCCAAGTTTACCTAACCCAAAACAGACAACTCAAGCACCAAATAAGGAATCGAAGAAAAGAAAAAGCAGTACAAATCCTGACAGTTTCACGGGCATCAAGAATCCAAAGAAATCTGACCTGCAGCCTAGGCATCTTGTGATTCCTGTACCAATCAAAGATGCTACCTCAAAAGACCAACACGATATAGATGATCATTCCCAGATTTACCCACAGAGTAGAGAAAACAGTCCCCCACCTAGTCCAAAGAAAAAGAAGAAGCGCAGAAGAACGAACAGTGTAGGAAGCGATACAGGCGTGACTGGGTCAAAAGGACACGAGAAATCTAAAAATATTAAAAGGAAGAATAGGAATCGAAGGAACAGCCAAAGCGATGTCACCAAAATAATCCATAATCAAAGAAAACGAATGAACAGTGTCAGTAGCGTAGGCAGTGATTCCAGTTTGGGTAGCCCAAAGTCACAATCAAAGAAATCTGAGGGCAATTTATTGGAATCAAAGGATCCGGACAATAGGAAAAGGAATAAAGGAGATAATAAGCATGAAGGTGATAAATCTGCCTCAAGCATTACTACTCAGGGGCATACACCGGAACTGACAAATGCAGATGGGGAGGGGGAACCAAAGAAAAAGAAAAGAAAGCGAAAACCAAGAAATAATAAATTTAAGAAATTAGAGGGAAATACAAAACTGGAAAGGACAAAAGTGTCTCAGTCTACTATTGAACAGAGGGCTTATGTCAATGAAATGTCATCTGCATCTAAGAGGAGTCATTTGCCTTCTGGGGTGATGACTAATGGAGGTGCTCCTGGAAGTGAAGAACTTGGGACCAAACCAAAAAGGATATATTCCAAGAATGAATCTAGTGGCGTTGAGAGAAAACAGTCAAAGCAGATGCAAGCTGCAAATAACAACAATGTAAATAGGACTTCACCTACAGAAGATCTTACGAGTAGGAAAACTCACACAGATTTGCAATCTCGTGAAGTAGATCTAAGTCATACAAAAGAGAAGTATTCATCTGAAATAAAAAGGTTGCGCAAAGGTCAGTCTTCTCCTGAAAAAGCTGAAGATACTGCTGATCAAGACGGTAGAGCAAGGAAGAACAGACGGACACGCAAGAGGCATAATGAAACAAAACTTGGTCATACTAAAGTGGAGAATGCGTCTGCAATTAACAACTTGCACAAAGAAGATCATCCAGAAATGGCTAGAAAGACTGCTGATCATGAAAATGATAGTGCAAGAAAGAACAGAAGATCGCGTAAGAGGCATAATGAAATAAAACTTAGCCAAAATGAAGCAGAGAATACATCTACAGTGGAAATTTTGCCTAATGACAAAGATTCTTCTCAAAAAGATGCTGAGACTGGTGGTCAAGGAGAAAGTAATGCGAAACAGAAGAAAAGGTCACATAAGAGGTCAAATAAAGGTCGTAAGAAACAAATTCAGTTAGCACAGCCAAAAACTACAACCACAAAGGTTAAGGCAGAAAAAGAGAAAGTGTTTGATGAGTCGGAATCAGAAGATGAAGGGGAGAGAGTGTTGGAATCTGTCGTACAAAGTGAAGGTCTTCTTCATCGTGTTTCTAAAGTAAAGAAGGGATCCAAAAATAAGGAAGAAGGAAATTCTAAATTTGATATCAATCACAACCGATCTGACTCACAACAAAATAATAACAAATCCTTGCATAGTGATTCAGACCAATCAGATTTTTCTTCTGATGAAGATTCGGATGGTTCAGATGTCGATCGTGATCATTCTCAACAATATCTAGAAGGACAGAGGGAACACAAAGCTCCAAGTCAGAGGTCACGATTAGAGGACCAGTTACGGTCTTCGCATTTCCGATTTTTGAATGAGAAGTTTTACCAGTGCAGTGGTAGTGAGGCTTATGAAATGATGACTGAAGACAAAGATGCTTTTGAGGTAGGTGATGCTTCAAACACCTTTACTAGCATTCATCATAAAAAAATTGTTTCATTTGAATATCACTATTTTTAGCCTATTGTTAGAGCAGATAAGTAGCTTTAAAACCAGCTTCATCGTAGTGAAGTTATAGATAAGAATGTTGCGGCCCTTTTGTAATTGAAAATATCAGATTTCTTGTGACTTTCATCAATACCTTTGGTGCAGAATTCTGCACTTCAATTGGATAAAGTGACAAAAAGAGCACTACATTTTCCTTTTCAATGTGCTACATTTTTATAAAGTGTGTGCCTCCAGACTCTTACCTAATTACAATGCCAAATCAAATAGTACGGTACGGTTTAAAACTAAAGACAACAAACTATATTTAGAGACAAGCGATTTTTCTCCATCTGGCCATGCACTTTCCTCATTTTTAACAAATTGTGTAGAGCATTTTATGCATGTGTGACATAAACACCAATTCATACATAAAAGAAGACTTTTACCAGAAATTAATAGCCTGAAACAAAACGGCATGAAAATCTGTAAAATTTATTTAAAAAAAAACCTTTATAAAATGTAAAATCTTTGTTGTTCAGGTCAAAGAATTGGACTTTAGCCTAGTTTTGAATTACCATCAGTGCCTCTTATCAAAGTTGTATTTAGTGCACCGTACGTAGTGAAGTCAATAGGCATTTGACATCTATAATTTCATTTTGCCCTCTGATATCGGTTCAATATTTTGTTTGTAGGTATACCATGAGGGCTACTCACAGCAGGTGCAGCAATGGCCAGCCAATCCAGTGAATGTCTTCATCAAATATCTCAAGTCAAGGTATGGAAATCCATCAAAAGTTGCTTGTATACCATATCCACTCATCCAATTCGGCTACTGATTTTCTGAATATTCATCGCTTTCACGGTTAAGTTATCTCATATCAGCAAGCCTGTTGACAATGCTTCTGTTATAGAATATTATTAGCTACCCACTGCTTGGTCACAGAATACCTGTTGGCAAATATCTTGGGTCTGGTGCCATATTCCATGAGGCCATCAGGCTGAGTGGAATATGGCACTAGACCCTAGATATTTTTCGTATTTCGTAAGAACAAGCTGGGTGCAACGATTTTATCCTATAAAGTGTACATGATTTTTGTAATCTCATTGGTAAGTTTACCATCGAAAAACAATAATATTTATAGCATAGTCTTGTAAACAAAGCATTGAAAACCCCAGATGCTGTGCCGCACACTTGTTTGGATATATGTGTATTGATCTGAGCATGCACGCTCGCATTTAGAACACTGCGTAAAAGTTACATACACTCTTACGCAACGCATGAACACATTAATTATCAGTTCAATGAATAATTAGCAGTATTGAGTTTAAGAGTCACAGAATAGCAGATATATTCAAGGCTGATTAGTATATTTTTATTTATGAAAACCATGAATACGGGTTTTGTCTAAAATATGTTTGACCAATGAGATAACAGAAATGGTTTATCAAACTTTTTGAGTGAGGATATATATCAATTTAATTTAATTGGACGAGTGGATATGGTATATATCATTTGCCTGAAGAACTTACATAGTGGGCAGTCCATGCATTTTAATGGGTGGGGGTTTGAAATCTTGAAAAATTGTTAAAGGGTGGGGGTTAACATTTTTCCACTAAAAAGGGTGGATTGATATAAAGGGTGGAAGCAAACTATAAAGGGTGGGGGTTCTTCAAACTCCCAATTTGTGCAACTAAAACAAAATGGGAAAAAATGGAATATCCTTTGACTGAAAATAAGTGAAGTGATATTTCAAGATTGCTTTAGGGTGTTACCATGACACCCAAACTGGGTGTAAGTAGTTTGCAGCAAACTTAGTAAGACCGGGTAGAAGACATTCTCTTTTATTGGGAAGGTCTTTTATCTTTTACGAATTCTCCCCTATACTAAGTTTGCACATTGAGCTATACAAAACCGAGGAGCGCCAAAAATTTACCTTTAAAATATTGATACTCACTCCCAAATTGGTCTGCACCTAATCTTTGTTTCCTTAATTTTCACATCAATAATTTAAATTCCGCTAAAACTTTATGCATTTTTTGGAAATTTAGGATCTTTTCTCTCCCCGTGTTAATCAGCGGGACTAAATTTGCTTGTCAATTTACCGTCAATTTCATTCACGTAACAAATTAGTCTCGTTATACAACATTTATGACTGTAACAGACGGGACATTCGCGTAAATTCACTTGGTTGACCGTAGCAAGTGAAGACTGTTAAAGAGATTTTGGGAGCGAATCATTTTTGCTTCGCTCGCTATCTATTTACGTTGCTCCTCGTAAATCGTCGTTCGTTGCTTCAACGGTGTGTGTGAGGTGAGCGACCAAAATAAAAAAGACACACATACCGTTGACGAACCTTTAACTAGGTGTAAGATGAATACGAATACTCTCAGGTTAAAAGTAAGTGAGGTGATATTTCAGTATGTTAAATGCTTTTGGGTGTCCGTGTATAACATTACCATATGACACCAAAAGTGGATGTAAGAAACATATAAATTGCTAAAAGGGTAGGGGTCTGGAATTTTAAGTATTAAGGGTGCCTTTATAAAAAGGGTGGGGTAAAATAAAAAGGATGGGGGTCAAACCCTACTGCTCACTATGAACTTACCCATTGTAAAACTCAGGAGAGTTACAACTTTGTTCCACAAGATACTCTACACGTGTTATTTTGCGTGGCTGCAGCAGACCATTGTATCTTTACAATATAGAGTTTTTGCAATGCAGTATAACATAAACAATCATCATCAATCAATCATCAATCTGTATTTCCATTAAAAATACAATACATCAAAAAGCAACAGAAATATAAATCAAAATGGAGGAGTAGACCAGAAAGCCAATGAGGCCAGAAATTAGCCTACCCCTTACAAAATGAACAATAATACGTAAGTTACGATGAGAAATAATTGACATCATTGTGATGTTGTAACCACATAGAAGACAGATCTTAAATCAGCTTATAGAGCATGTCTTGAAGGTCTCAATTATTGAGAACGGCATCTTTCTTGTTGGGGCTACTGTTCACAGTAGGCCTATAGTCCACAGCCATCTGGCTTGGGAATAAATTTAATACATTTCTGAAATATGATGGTGGTGTAATCTATCAAAACAGTTGAATACATCAGAATATTGCCTGTTTGGCAAATCCTTGTTACTTGGTTGACTTTTGTCATTAAATTGGTTAAGTTGTGATAAAAATGGGCATATTTGTTTGTTTTATATTAATGATATTCACGCCAACCTATAAATAAATGTGTTACCCCTGGTCTTCCATTATATGAAAGATGCCAATTATAGTGCTGTAATTAATTTACATGCTATCAGTATTTCAACACACAGATTCAGTGAATTTCACACAAGTTTCCGTGGCCTATGACCAACCACATGCATTTCTAATATAAAGGAGCTTTTGGTGCCCAGTACTTCACACACATTTCATAAACGACAGACAAATCTGGACGATAATAGCTTCTGTGAATACTTACTCAGATTGAATGTATGTCACACTCACATTTAAGACAAATGGGAGATGGGTCTTTCTCGGTTACAGCACTAATATCTTTGGCTGGATGCTGTATCATATTCGGCCATCAAATTTGGCGCTTTGTCTCCCGCATATCACACAACCATAGATGTCTTTCTCTCTCTGAGTAATAAAATACTTTCATTCTATTTCATTTACAGACCACCCAGTCTTGTTGTTGGTGACTTTGGCTGTGGGGAGGCTCAGATTGCTCAATCAGTGAAGCAGAAAGTGCACTCCTTTGATCTGTGTGCACTGAATAGATATGTGACTGTGTGCGACATAGCAAAGGTTAGTTAACATCCAGGGTGCTGACCATCCAGTCTATGGGTGACTTTGGCTGTGTGGGAGGCTCAAATTGCTTGGCTGTGTGGGAGGCTCAAATTGCTCATCAGTGAAGCAGAAAGTGCATTCCTTTGATCTGTGTGCACTGAATAGATATGTTACTGTGCGCGACATAGCAAAGTTTAGTTAACATCCAGGGCGCTGACCAACCAGTCTATGGGTGACTTTGGCTGTGGGTAGGCTCAAATTGCTCATCAGTGAAGCAGAAAGTGCACTTCTTTGATCTGTGTGCACTGAATAGATATGTGACTGTGTGCGACATAGCAAAGGTTAGTTGACATCCAGGGCGCTGACCATCCAGTCTATTGGTGACTTTGGTTGTGGGAGGCTCAAATTGCTCATCAGTGAAGCAGAAAGTGCACTCCTCGTATCAATCAATCAATCAATCATCATTTATTGCTTCCACATATGCAAAATTACAGTAACAATATATCAAAAATAGTACATAACATTGTAAACTGAAAATATAACATTGTAGAGGAGGACTGGGAAATAAGCATAAAGCCTGTCGAGTCCCAGACTCCAAGTATCTTAAATGAATTACACATAAATAATAAGAAATATAATGAATACACACCATCCTCTCTATCCACAATGCGATGGCCACAGAGTAGAAAGAAAGGACGGGACATTTTATCATGATTTTTCAGAAACATATGAAATTAATCAAAATATCATAGAGAATATGCAATTTGTATGCATAAAAATAATGAATACTGTCCTTTCAATCCATAATGCGATGGCCACAAAGTAGAAAGAAAGGACAGAATAAAATACTCCTTTCATCTTTGTGCACTGAAAAGTGACTGTGTGCGACATAGCAAAGGTTAGTTGACATCAAGGGCGCTGACCATCCAGTCTATGGGTGACTTTGGCTGTGGGGAGGCTCAGATTGCTCATCAGTGAAGCAGAAAGTGCACCCTTTGATCTGTGTGCACTGAATAGATATGTGACTGTGTGCGACATAGCAAAGGTTAATTAACATCCAGGGCGCTGACCATCCAGTCTATGGGTGACTTTGGCTGTGGGGAGGCTCAAATTGCTCATCAGTGAAGCAGAAAGTGCACCCTTTGATCTGCGTGCACTGAATAGATATGTGACTGTGTGCGACATAGCAAAGGTTAGTTAACATCCAGGGCGCTGACCATCCAGTCTATGGGTGACTTTGGCTGTGTGGGAGGCTAAGATTGCTCATCAGTGAAGCAGAAAGTGCACCCTTTGATCTGTGTGCACTGAATAGATATGTGACTGCATGTGTGCGACATAGCAAAGGTTAGTTGACATCCAGGGCGCTGACCATCCAGTCTATGGGTGACTTTGGCTGTGTGGAGGCTCAAATTGCTCATCAGTGAAGCAGAAAGTGCATTCCTTTGATCTGATTGCATTGAATAGATATGTGACTGCATGTGTGCGACATAGCAAAGGTTAGTTGACATCCAGGGTGCTGACCATCCAGTCTATGGGTGACTTTGGCTGTGTGGAGGCTCAAATTGCTCATCAGTGAAGCAGAAAGTGCATTCCTTTGATCTGTGTGCACTGAATAGATATGTGACTGTATGCGACATAGCAAAGGTTAGTTGACATCCAGGACGATGACCAACCAGTCTATGCCATGGATGACTTTTGCTCAAATAATTTGCTGAATCGGTGAATCAGAAAGTGCATTCCTTTGATATGTGTTCATAAGTATATGACTGTGAGTGACATTGTAAAGGTAACTAGAAAGTTTGCGGCATGCAAAAACGACTGTGTGAGCTTGGTGTCTAGAAATTTTCAAACTTAAGCAATAAAGTGACTCAAAGCGACATCAACAATTTCAAGTGCATGCACAAACTCAACATTTTGCGGCAAGCACAACAAGGTAATATGTTGATAACCTTGTCATGATGATGGCAACGACACATCCTTTTTGAGTTGGAATAAATCCAACCTTTCTTGTGACAGACCATCCTGGCAACATGCAAATGTGTCACTCCAGATCAAAATAGCTCACAATTGCAAATTTCGTGGTGAATTGTCTGAAGCTACTTTTACCATGCCAGGTAACCAGATTTTCATTACGAAGATGCCAAAAGTGCTTGCTATCCATGAATGCATTATTGATTTACAGGAGAGATACGCACGCCGCCATATTTATTCCGGCATGGAAACAAAATTCGGGGTGTTTGGGTTTTTGCCGATAGCTTATTGATGATGTAATCGCATCTTGTCATAATGCGCGAATATTGAAACACGCACACACACTTTGCGTGCAGGTTGGCGTATCATTCGCGTAAAGTATTATTTGCACAGGTTGGCTCTAGATCTACTCTCTACACTGTCTCTGCACTTGGAGTTGATTTTGGCGGGAACCGAGGTGACCCGAATACCCCCAATTTGAGCTCCATGGCTGACGACTCCATACACGGGCTGGTATACAAAGCCTGAAATCTCCCCTGTAAATCTATGGAATGCAATCAAGATAGCTGACATTACCAAGGGTTAACACAGCAATCAAAATGAGTATCAAGTCCCTTTTTTTTAAGTTCCTTGGACTAAATTGCCTTTTATTGTACAGGTTCCCTTAGATGACGATTCTCTAGATGTAGCTGTGTTCTGTCTGTCACTCATGGGTACTAATTGGATTGATTATATCAAGGAGGCAAATAGAGTACTCAAAACAGGGTAAGTTGTTACTTAGTTACAATGGTTTATATCAGGGATTCTCAACTAGCGGCGCGATTTTGACAAATAGTCATGTGAGTGCAAGAAAGTCGTATCTGCAATTGCTGCCTTAAGTTATTTTTATTTTATACTTTGTCACAAGAATGTGAAAATCCATCAAAAATTCCTTGTCTTATGTCAGTGGTTCTTGAAATGGTTCTTCAGGTGACAAACCATTTCAAAAACCACTGACCCAAGATTGGAGATTAGACAGTGTGCAATCCAAATTTATGACAAATGGCAGCTATTGCAGATTCGACTTTCTTGCACTCACATGACGAGTTGTTACTTAGTTACAATGGTTTATATCAGGGATTCTCAACTAGCTGCTCGCACGCTAAATCCGGTGCTTTGACAAATACTGATTGGCACTTTGACAGGTGTACTCTCTAAACACAAAGAAATACATTAGAAATACACTTGAGAAATAGGCATGTTTGGCGCTTCCCCTACATTTTCTTATTTTTGTGGCGCATTGTGAGGACTAGTTGAGAACCCCTGGTCTATATGCACCAAACAGGACTAAGTGAGTCTCGGACCAAGTGAAATTGATCTCTTGAACAAATACATATTTTTGAAGATATCTAGTGATATTCATGTTCTTACTAACAGATTAATTCTGAAACTGTGTAGTATTTGGTACCTTTGTCTGTTTTAGAATATTGAATTTTTTAGAACAATAATTGATGTAGTCTGGTTGCGGTCCAAGCCAAGTTTTGTTCTCCTTGAAAAAAATGCCAATGTTCTTAGACAGACAAATGATAGTCAAATTATATAGTTACAGTACATATAATTATCACATATTTACGTATGTGACCCATCATATCGAAAGGTACCTTAAGGTGTTTGGTCCATGAGAGATCCGCCCGAGCAATTTTAGTAAAAATCGGCATGAATGATATTTTATTGATGTAGAACCGATTTTTAAAATAAAAATTGGGGGTCACAGGACTCGTTTTTGCATGAGAGTCTGTTTAAAAACACCATTTTTGGAGGTTTTGGGGGACAAATTAGTACAGGGGTCTATGGGAAATGTGGCAAAAGTGAAAATATTTAATGTTGACTCAAAAAATCTGCCCAAGCATTTTTGTTAATTTTTTCACAAAAGTTGCGCACAAGTATGTTCTTTCAAATAAAAAAATAAAAATTGGGCGTCACGGACTTAATTTTCCAGAAAAATATTGAAATATGGCAATTTTTAGTTTCAAAACACTACTCAGAGTATATGCGTATTGCGTCACTTTCCAACTCGGAAACTAGCGCGTACTGGTTTGCGTGGACGGCGCGTAGACCAAACACCTTAAGGGTCCCGAAATGAAAATTGATTTTTTTGGTCTCATGATCTCTCATCTGAAAGATTATATTTTAGCTTTAAAATGAAACCTTGCTTTTGGTTATTGGATTTTAATTGCAAGTTACATTCAAATTTGTAAAAGGCATCAGGCTGATTCAGAAAAACTATAGTTCTGAGAAAATCAACTTTAAAGTTTCTGTACTGGTAAAACTTGAATGGAGAAAGGATTTTTATCTCAGTTTTTAAAACATTTGTCTTATGTTTTGGATGTTGG
>JXSR01S017458.1:95874-115356 GCA_000969725.1 Ophiothrix spiculata
AAAAAAAGACAAAATATTTAGTATTAAAATAAGGAAACTTTGCACACAAAAAATCTAACAATGCTGCAGTTCATTGTAAAAACGCAGTATGTGTAAATATAAGTGTAGGGGATATCTTCATTAAACGTCCAACTTCAGTCCACTCCCACGCTAGAGAGTTGCATGTGCATAAACTGTGCATCAAAAGTTCCTACCCATGCATGCAGATGAATTTAAATTAATGTTTTTCTGATAATTTTTGGCACATCAACCAAGCCTCGTTGATGTGTAGTCGGAATGTTTGACAAGTAACACCATTGCAAAGAATGGTTGATTTTAAAACATTACCTCTGAATTAAATTCTTGCAAATGAATCAATTACACGCTGATCGAGAGTCATCATCAGTACCAAATGAGTACAGGACCAGTATACAGTATCCAACAAGTCAATAATGCTATCGTGTGTCGTTACGTTAAAATTGAATAGCCCGTGCTATAGAGTGGTTATTGATCCTGACTATTCACGGTGTGTTTTCATGGTATTTGTGGTCGTACCCTCAGTGTGTCAACAGTTCAGGAATTTGCAAGAACTGAATTCAGAGGTAATTTTTTTGTAAATCCACCATTCTTTGCAAATCGGTATGTCACTTGTTGGCGAATTTGATACATTCCGACTTCAAATTGATGAAACTTGATTGGTGTGCTAACAATTATCAGAAAATCATTAATCGAATTCATCTGCAATGCAAGCATGTAGAAATTGTGGGTAGAATTTCTGACGTGCAGTTTAGTACCTCTACTGCCTTTAGATCTGCAAAAGAGCATGATTCTATAGCTCATTTCATATCGTCATGCGAGTGCAAGAAAGTTGTATCGTAATAGCTGCCATTTGTCATTAATTTTTGATTGCACACTGTATAATCTCCAGTCTTGGGTCAGTGGCTCTTGAAATGGTTCTTCATTCAAGTGACACCATCACCTGAATTAAGAACCATTTCAAGAGCCACTGACATATGGCAGAGAATTTTTGAGGGATTTGTGAAATTCTAGTGACTAGGTGTTAAAAAATGTAACACAAGGCAGCCATTGCAGATATGATTTTCTAGCACTCACATGACGATATGACTCATGCAAGGCATAAGAGAGTACCTTGCCCCCATACATACTTACATACTGCGCTCTTACTCCATGGAGCAAAATAAACCAAGCGCATGCAATTACATGCACTTCCATATCTTACCTAATGGTCCTACAGATGACGATCTTAATCTTGCTGGATCAAAGTCCGTTGGTGGTGAAAGACTGGATAGATTATCTGGGAGAGGGGGTGGAGGCATTGATGGAGGCTCAAATTCTGGTGGAGGGCCAGCCGATTCATCATCAGATTCCTCAAAGTCCTAGAAACACATATTATTGAAATTATAAGGTCACGACAGGCAGGTTACATATGAATGTGAGAAGTAGAACAGTCAGTTGAAATACAAACTTGTAATGACTCAACTCGGACTTCGATACCCTCTTGACTCAACTCGAGACTCGAAGTGGTCCTTGAGACTCGACTTGCCTGACTTGAGCCGCAACAAACTGACTTGAAACAATTATATGCAACTCAAAATGTAAATTGAGAACTTTTCCCTTGAGCCCTGATGACAGGATATATCCTATTATAGGCATTTCACAAAACACAGCATAAAAAAACTATGTTCTACTTGACTTGATATCTCCCTTACTCTCTCTCTGTAGACACAACTTGACACTTAACATGCCATTGACTCACTAGACTTGAGACTCCAGTATCTAGTGACTCAATTCGATTTGAAACACATGTACCTAGTGACTCAACTCGACTTGAGACTCAAGTCTCTACTGACTCGACTCGACTTGAGACTCGACTTTGTTGACTCTACTACAAGTCTCTTGAAATGTGTTCAACCCTAAATGTATCATCAATAAAGCCAAAGGCAATAGTAATTGAGAATATAAATTGGCCCAGAGATGTCCAATGTTGTCCACGTTTACAAGTGAAAAGATCCTTTAGTGTTAAAGGATTTCAAAATGATAGTTTATAAATTGCTTGTTCATTTGGATCAATCTTCAATTTAAATTCCATGTTTAACCAATGACATACACATCTGTCAATTGTATGAAATTAGTCAACTAATATCGGAGCTGCTAATATACCACCGCCAAACAGAATCAGAACCATGAAGCTTTCTAAACAAGACATTCCTTACAAACATGCCTACAACATGCGTGTGCACAACAAGATTCTGACAGTCTGCTCTGGTCGGTTTAACTCCAAGTACCACCACAAGTCGACTATCTTCAACTTGCAAGTACAACTACAGTACATCTGGTGGTGCTAAAGATGATATTACAAAGCCAATCAGAGACCCTGATCTGTATTGGAAATCAATATATACTTCCACAATCATTATCATTGCTAAACAAAAATCTGTAGAGCACTTCAGATGTACTTATATGTAAGCAAGAAAGTCATCCAAACCAACAGAGCAGCACCAGATGTACCATGATTGCACTCAATGAGATGTTTGTGGCAGTAATTTGTGAATACGCACTCTAAAGTTGCGAGTGAAGACGTAGATCGTTTTCACCTTGAAAATGCACGCTCGTGTGGGAGACTACTGCGTGATCGCTAATTCGATGCGTTCACAAATTAAATCCACAAACGATAGAGTACTGTAAACGCCAATATTTTTGTGCTCAGTAATTTTCGCGCAAGCCTAATTTAGAACTATTTGGAATCATTTTGGCGCCTTAATTTTCGCGCTTGTGGTACTTTTAATGTGCGTTGGTATATACATATCACTTTTTGCGCTACATTTATTTTTGCGCTAGGCAAATTCAGTATGAAAAGCGTAAACATTAATATAGTGCAAAAAATACCACTTATACAGTGCCTATTATACAGTTCAAGTCAGGCAATACCTAAAATGCAGGATGACACCGGAAAAATACTGCACTTTTTATTTTAACTATTCCATAATGATTTTTTAATTGATATGTGAAACTGACAAGTCACAATCATGAAGGCATATAATGTGCTTGCTACAAATACAAAAACAACATGCATGGGTGCAGTACATGGAATAAAAAAGAAAAACATTTTTGTTTTAGCCCTAAACTGCAAAAACCTGCCATATATAATACCATGCATTTTAAAATCAATTCAAATCAAGTCAATCATGATTTTGAGCTACACCAAGTATCATAATCTTTCGACCAACACATTCCCTGTCATCAGTATTTCTATGTTGACAATTTCTTTCACTAAGGAGAATTTTCAATTTTCAAACTTGTGAAAAATGTGCTACAATACCACCAGTATTATGGTACCATACACCTCCAAACTAACACAATATTGTTCTAACCAACTACTGGTACTTTGTCAAGAAAATCCAACTTCACCACATTTACACACTGTAGAACACATTGAGGGCCAATGACTCTTACAAAACATTGCAGTAAATAGCAGACATGATTAAACTATAGCCCAACTGGTCAGAGCTCTTAACAGATTGACCATTCTAATATTTATTCAGTCAAAAACTTATACAACCATTGCCATGTCATTGGATATACTCTACAAATCAGTGAATGTGGCACATACAAGGGTTCCAAACAAGCCTGTACCGCACCCCCACCCCCACCCCCAAATTTAACAATGTACAAAAGAGGTCCACAAAAATCCCCGAAAAGGTCTACAAAATGAACCCCCAAAGCGCCAAAATACCTGCTGAAAGTTTGTTTTTTGATAAAATACTACACAAAACGCTTGTAAAACTACTGAAAAACTCTTTTTTACCCCTTTTTCTTTGCTTGTCACTTTTTGAAAACCACTGAAATTAGTTTAGGGACCACCAAAACGACAATTTTTTTCTCCAAAATGTCCACTTTTGGAAAACCCGCAACCCCCCCTCGAAAAAATCCAGGCTACGGGTCTGGTTCCAAAGCAAAATATTTTTCACAATCCAAGCCATGGCTGTTTTCAGTAGAAAACAAAATTCACCACATAGTTGCCTTGACAATCCAACCATACAACATGGAAACGGAATATCATGCTGTCCATGCTCACTCGCTATCCCAGCATGCAATGCAAATATTAACCATTTTCAACACTGCCTCTTTGTTGTTCCATGCCTGGTCACATGATGGTTCTTTCGCCCGTTCAGACCCATCATTCTCTGCAGATGACCCTTCGACAGAATCCAAGAATGTCGGCTCCGGAAATACCTCCTCATTTATTTGTTCATACGGGGCACTGTTTGGTAACTTATCAGCAAGTTTTTCAGCAACTCGTCGCAAAGACGGCGAGAGTTTGGAGGATATCAATACCGCCGTGGAAACAGATACTGGCTCTGCTTCTAAACAGGAGGCCTACAAAATGATAGGTTAGTTGAAGGGGTTTTTTGGAGACAAACTCTAAGCATATTTGACTAAAAATAAATAACACAACATTTGACATGTTTTTGGCATGCTTGCTTTTAGAATATAAATAATGCAATTACTGGCTTCTCTAATTACTACAGGGAGCTTGATTCTAACAACAACAAAAAGGTAACATACACTCACGCTCTAAAGTATTTCCGCACAATTAAAAACGTTCAAAAACCTTAATTTTTTATATTAAACGACCTAGAATCATTAAAGATTCATACTAGTATAGGTAACTTATCTATTCAATATGAATAAATTGATATTTCTTTTAATATTTGATCTTCCATTGCTATAAAAATGGCTATAAAATGGCTATAAAATTTCATGGACCATATACAAATACACCACAAGTACAAATCTCATTACTATGGAACTAATCAATTTTTCATAACCTCATTATTACCTTGTAACAGGATAGAATATTTTCAGGTTGTAAGTTTTAAAACAAATGCGCAGAAATGTATATCACAGCTTTTATGTTCAGATGAAAGTAGTAATATGCATTACATGCCATATTTTCAAATGCAATGAATGCAATTCCAGGATATTTACTTTGATAATTATACAATATATACTATCAAACAATGATGAAAATCGGATTAACGCCTTTTGAGATATGTAATGAATAAAGGTTTTGTGCGGAAATACTTTAGAGCGGCAGTGTACCATCCATCACATGGTTGTCAATGTTCAAATCTAACTAGGCTTTTTCTGCATTCATTAGTCTAGTGCAAAAACCACTGCAAATACTACATTTGTGTAAAGATTTTTTGAAAAAGTTTGGTAGATAACAAACAAACAAACACAAAATACATCTCTCACTCATTTCAAATGATATTACACAAACAAATTCTTCTCAGCATACTCTTCTTCAGTCTCTGCCAACATTCCTTACACAAAATTATACACATGACCACTAATTGCAGGGTACTGGACGGATTTGTAAACAAATGGCCCTGCACTCTGGATGTTTATTTACATTATCCGAAAAATTGTGACGCCAACTCTAATCTCTTTCCCTGTGGTTACCTTAAAAACATATAGGCCTATTTCTGGGGTGTATTCACTAGGCTTAAGTTTCCTAAGATTTGTAAATAAGCAAATATATTCTGGTAAGTTTGACACTTTTGATGGCTACAAATGATCGTAAGTTCTATATTTTACGTATAGATTATTAAAATGCACTTCTAAAATTACTAAAATTTTGAAAAATATTTATTATTCTAACTGAAATGTTGAGTCACAAAGCTTGGTCACATACGATTGATAATTGGCATACCGTACGGCATTGTAAATATTTAGTGACCCAGACCTCTGACATGGTATTTTTCAGCATGGTCTTTTGAGAACCCGGCGATGCTCTTATAACACCTATTATGTTCAGTTTATAATTTATCTACCATATTTTTTGTGTGTCAATCTCTTCCCTTTCTTGAGATGAAACTTTCTCAATGCATTACAAACACCTCACTCATCCATTCAATACACCAAACATTGACCAGTAACAATCTCTTACACAGGCTTACCTCAACTGATCCATCCCCAGCACCAACTGAACCAAACTCTTCAACAAGAAGTGAAGGGAACACTCCCACTCTACCATTGAATTCTCCTTCCCAGTAGCCATCGTCAACGCCATTTTCGTCCTTGCGTATGAGTTTGATGATAGCCCCCTCTGGGAAGCTCAACTCTTCATCGCTACTGCCTGTATAGTCATAGAGTGCCTTCACTATACCCACTGTGAATAAAATAGGAATTGAACATATGAATGCTACACTGACCCAGGTCCATGCTTCCCTACTGAGGCCAAAGAAAGTATATTGATTGTCCTATAATGATGAATACAATTGCCATTCAAAAATTAATACTGGGGATTGATCATCACTTCCTTTTGTATAGGTAAGGCAGCATGGACGTGGGAAACCTGGGGGAAATTTCTTAATAAGTCTAGGCTTGACAACCAAAACAAAAGACAAGAGTAAAAGATTATAACCATATGATATTGGATCAATTCTTGAGAGCACTTGACATAATCAGGCTTAAAGATAAAAGGGAAGCTCGCTGCCTTAAATTTCCTAAGGTCCTAAGTGACAACCAAAGAACTAGTCATTTAATGCTCCTTCCAGACACACTGTCATGGTAGAAATCTACGCAATTCTACTAAATTTACCCAACTCAGGACCAAAACCAACAAATTCAAGCAAAGCCCAATTCCTTATTTTGTTTCTTTGCTAAATGTGCATATAATGTCTGCCATTTTGCAATTCCCTCTTTCCTTACTCACACTCCATAGGGGTGGAGGGACTCACCCTCCACATTGGTGGAGGGACTTACACTCCACATGGGTGGAGGGTTGACTGGTATTAAGGAGTGTTTGTGCTCTTCCGGCCAGACGTACAACTTATCTTGTCGCTTTTATCATGCTTATAATACAAACTCTTCCATGAATTGAATTCTAAAATGTTTGCCATTGACATTTTTATTTAGCTTTGTCAATACATACATGTAATGTTTTAATTAAATTTCATAAAATGTAAAGTGTAAATTTTATTTTTTTTTCTTCAATGTTTTCATCATTTTTATATAAGTGTAAACTATATGTATTGCTTATGAGTTTTAAGTGTGCAATCTTGATGTTTTATATCTTCATAATGTAATATTTCTTGTAGCTTTAATTAAACCACAAGCAGATAATACAAATATTGAATGCCAGACAGTGCAATAGTATAATAATATAACTGCTTATGAGTGTGATGGTAAAAATATACCATCCCGTATGGAACAATCAATCTTTCAATGAGGGATGGTATATTCTTAACATCACACAAATATAAGCAGTTAATATTTGTTTTATATAACTCATCTAGAGATTCTAGTCATTTGATAACACATTTAAACAACTGTAGGCCTACTTACCCAATAGGTCCCTACTCAGTAGGTACACCGTAGTTTTAATATACTATCAAACGGATGAAAGTGATGGTAAAGACTATCAAATGGATGATAGTGATAGTAAAACTGACAACTGGTCATGTGTTACAATCTTACCAATGACATGAATCTATGGATGAGTTATATAATACAAAATATAACATGAGGTCAAATTTGGACTTTTAATGGATCAGTCCAAATTTAACCGAATGATATATTTTGTATTATATCGTGATTACAGTGATTTGAACCGTGCAATAGTTTGTACTATTGCACAGCATGAAACAAACCTGTGTGATATCATGATATAAAACAAATATTGAATGCCTATGCACGTGCAATAGTATACAAATATTTAATGCCTGAGAGTGCAATAGTACCAAATATATCATGAGGTCAAATTTGGACTTTTCTATTTCACGAGGCGTAGCCGAGTGAAATGGATCAGTCCAAATTTAACCGAATGATATATTTTGTACTATTGCACGTGCATAGGCATTCAATATTTGTTTAATATCATGATATCACACAGGTTTGTTTCATGCTGTGCAATAGTACAAACTATTGCACGGCTCAAATCACTGTAATCAAGATATAGGCGGCTAAAAAAAAGTTTCAAAACTTTATTTGAGAAGTATAGTCCTATCATGAACTTACAAACACTCTTCCCCGTTTCTGCTGCCCCACCCGCCATGACTGACTGGACTTCAGAATCCGATAATGACACTGACGACGTAAATGAAGGCACTTCTGAGAACCCACTGGGGCTGAAGTCTGACTGCTGTGACGGTGTTGGCGGCATGGGTTGATGGTCTCGCTGGATCTGTACGTATGTCTCTGGTATGTACCCTGTCTCACCATTCGCCTTCCTTGCCTGTAAGCAACAATGATATGGACAAATAAAAGAATAACTTAAGCTTAAAATATGTTCAATTTAAATGCATAACGTTTAAGTTATCAAGAAACATATAGCAGTTTCTCTTTTTTTGAAAGACACATGATTTACGAACTTAGGGAGAATACTTATTAGTTCCAGTAATATTCCATGTTTACTGAGCACTGAGCACATTTGCACAAGTTAATTACGGTAAGGCCTAAAAAATTGTTTGATTGGCGTAACCCATTTTTGGTGCCCACCTTAAACTTTTTTGTTTTCATTTTTCATGTGTATATTATCAGAATGGTAAAATTAAGCATGGCAAAAACATATTTATCACTTTCAAGCTACTTATCAGTCTAGACCGTTGTGAAAATGATGGGAACATTAAATGTTATTGCTCCATTGTCCTGTGGTTAGGCCTAAAAAAAAATTGTTTGATTGGCGTTACCCGACCGACCCTATTTTCACTGCCGACCCTAAATATATATTTTTTTTGTTCTTCACTTTTTCTGTAACACATCTTTTATTTGTCATTGTGATTGTCATGCAAGCCATATCTCGGGGCCCCCATTGATTTCCATCAAATTTGACAAATAAAAGATGTGTTACAGAAAAAGTGAAGATGTTTTTGTATATGTGTGGTATATTTTGTGTTCTTGTATGTGAAACATAGACTTTTAAAAAAAAATCTGACCTACCTACCTTATTTTTTTCTATGTTACGCAAATCAAACAATTATTTGTTTAGGCCTTATTAAAACTTATTTTCAAAGCCAAAAGCAAAACCAACAAAAATAGATCTGGCTTACCTATCTAATTATTTTTTAAGGTTACGTCAATAAAACAATTTGTTTAAGTATATGCCTTGCAATCAACTTTTCTGACATACACACAATTCAATATCCTTCAAAAGTAGAATGTAAAACAAAGGTACCAGGTACCTAGTTAGAGCATAGCTAGATCTCACAAGATTTAGTTTCAGTTTTAAATAATGAATTTTACAAGTCACACTAGGTTGTATCACTTTTGATCCTCATGCAAATTAGTTGGTATCTCATTAAATCTTTCAAGTCTTCAAATATATAAATAATCTCAAAATTTCAATTCTCCAACGAATAGCCTTCAAAATAAACTTGCTCACATACAAAACTCTGAATGGAATTGCACCTTCATACTTGACAGATCACCTAACGCCATACAAGCTTAGACCAAAAAAATTGTTTGAAAGAAAGAAAGAGTTATTTAGGCTGATAGCCAAGGATAACCTAAGGAAGCCTCTAATGAAGCTTATTTCCATTGGGGTCCTAGATCTTTCTTTAATAATCAGTTTTAGTGCAGGAGGAAACCGGCAGCCCAGAGAAAAACCCGCGGAAGCGAGCATGGACTGAAAACCGAATGTACATAAAGCGCCGGGATCGGGAATCAAACCCGGGACTCATCGGTGCAAAGCGAGGGAAATAAGGCTACGCTAACTTGCTTGTTTCTCTTCACCAGACCGACTGTCAAAAGTGTGCTTTATAAAGTTTTTTATTTATTTTCCAAGTCTTATTTGAGCATTTTTCATACAAAAATATATAAATATTCACTGAGAAAGTCTTCAAAAGGGAAAAATATGATATGAATTGACATGAACTGTATTTAAAAATATAGAAGACCTCTTTAGAATCAGCAGTATATTGTTCATGTACGTTAAGATAATTTCTTCCATTCTTTAAGCAATGTTAAGTTGAGTTTCATGTACATTTATTACAAAAAAAGCCTACGTTTTCAGGAGCCGTTATGGACAAACAAACAATATTTTTTTTGGCCTTAGCTGATCACTACAGTCTTTCATCACAGAACTTGCTCCAACCACCACTCACGTTTCGCCAAGATATCGTCACAATCATTTCACTTCATTTAGAAGATCAAATATCAGATAAAACCCCGCTTACCTTGACCCAGCCATCTCCTTCAGATTCCTCAACGATTTCCAGATAGTCGTGCTCCTCTATCGTTAACTCATCCTCTCTTTTTGCCTGACATAAAAAATACATATAATTCTATCATTTCAAAAACAATACAATGAATTCAAGGAAAATGGCAAAGGTCATTAAATTTCAAGATGATAATAGAAAACAAACAAATATCTTGGGAACTGCGCATCTTCATTGGGGATTCTTAATCACATTTCTTAGCTGGCCATTTAAATCAAAAATACACTTTGGAGCAGGGGTAGCACTGAGATCTGAAATCTTAGGGTCCAATCACAACGTTGCTATATGCAAGAACCAATCCAAATAATAGAATTTTCAAACAAAATGGTCAATTTGAGGCTAATTTTGGACACTTTGGGTTGACACAAATCCAAATTTTAGGGGTCTGATTGCCCAAAACGTGGTCATTGGACCCCATGTAGCGCTATCCCTGCTTTGGAGGGCTAAATGAAAACCTCTTTTCAATCTTTTCTAATATATATATATATATACTTTTTTAATTCAGGGGAATCAAAAAGGGCCTTGCCAAATTTGGCCTGCGAGCCTACATTTTAGAACAAATGATCTTCAAATTTTTTTTGTGCAAAAGGAATAAATCTTATGATAAAACTATTATTATCTTTATGCTTTGTTACCTATATACAGGAATATCTGATTTGGTCAATGTTGACATAATGCTACAATAAATATGGCCTTTCCAGATGACCCTACTGGCTTGTGATTAAAACAGTAACTTTCACTAACAAATCACTACCCAAAATATGATGGAGCAATCTCTGATACGAGCATGGTAGAACGGTTAGAGCACGGGACTCATAATACAGAAGGTCTGGGTTCTGCGTTTCCTTGAGTAATAAACTTAAACTCTAAATTCTCCATGGTTCGGGAACTTCACATTAAAGGGACTAGCCTAGATTCGATATACAATTAAAAACTTATGGAAATGCTCTAAATAAAGCTTAAAAGTATAGTAAAATCCAAAAAAGTGCAAAAATGTACACACAAATGGCTAAAATTGAGAGAGAATTAATTTTCAATATATATCATTCTTTGATGGTGGTGTGACTATCCTGTGTTTCCTAAATTTGTACCTGAGATTGATTTACCAGATAAAAGATCAAACATAGCTCCTGGAATTTAATACATATTAAAAGAGACAATTTCATCAAAATAATTTGTTTGCCCATCACTGCAGTGAACAAACAAGATCTTTTTAAGTTTTCAAACTAGAAACACTGTTTTCACACCACTTTTTGGCGCCGACGTAAAAAATTAAATTAGGTAAAGAATTAAAATTTTCTCCAAAATTCCTCAAAATCATGGAAAACTACTGGTAGGTTATATTACTATAAACATGTTCTAACGATTCAAGTAAAAAAATATGTAGGTAAAAAATTAGTGGGAAGAATCTAGGCCAGTCCCTTTAAGCCATTGGTCCTCTGTGGTAAACACCTCATATTGGGGCCATGCAAAAATATATACCTGGTAAACTAAAAGTGCAATGCACTGTGTCAGATAAGCTCAATGTCGAACAGATCTGATAAATTGCTTTAGTATAAAATTCAAACAATTTTTTTTTCTGCTCACCTCATATGAGTAGAGTGCGACACATTTGGTGACAAGCGGTTCTTGAGTTGTATTTACAGCCGACTCGTCGATATCAGGGTCAGTTTCGTCAATGGAATCAAAACTGTTGTACAAAGAATTCATGGTTTGTAACTTCCCTTTCTGTAATAGAAACAGAAACTTATCTGTAAATTAGTTGTGCTTATATAGAAAGTAAGTACTACAGATAAGAAAAAAGATCTCAAACTTTTGTCACTATTTTGAATAGTCATTAAGAATAATTGAAGAGTGTGGGGTTTTTTTTGTCAAAACTCACTTAGTCCAATAGTTGCTTCTATGCTATATTTTGAAAAATATGTGAGTGCAAGAAAATCGTATCTGCAATGGCTGCCTTGTGTTACATTTTCAACACCTAGTCACTAGAATTTCACAAATCCCTCAAAATTTCTCTGCCATTTGTCAGTGGCTCTTGAAATGGTTCATAAGGTGACGGTGTCACCTGAAGAACCATTTCAAGAGCCACTGACTCAAGACTGGAGATTATACAGTGTGCAGTCAAAAAATAATGACAAATGGCAGCTATTGGAGATACGACTTTCTTGCACTCACATGACGAATTTTGTGATAAATTTTTACCTCACATTGCAGATGTCGGACAGTTTTGTTCATATTGAATCATGTAGTCATTCCCCATTGTAATTCACCATTTTACAGCTAATTTTACACTCAAATAAACAAATTTTGAAGTTGCAACATTACACATGGTTTATTTTGAAATGTTACATGCAGTTAGAAGTCATCAACATAAAAAAACTTTTGTTACAAGAGTTTTGTGTTATTAAACTAAGTTATATTGAATCTCATTTTATCTTAATCTGGAACTACAAAAGAAGATATCAGGATCTTCCCATCATGCCTTGCTGCCAATGGAATTTCTTGTACAGGTTGTAAAGGGAGTAGGGTTATTTGCTACCAGGGTACCCGACCGTATTGATAAAGGAGCATTTACAATGTTAGAATGGGAAGTTTGACGACCATAATGATGTCTCAATTACACCAAAAAAATTGATTATTTACCAATTGTAGTCATATTTTATCATGTTTACTTCGATCAGATGATGATATTATCATAAATTGTTGAACACAATTTTTTTTTTTATGATTTAATTGTCCAGTTCAGGTAATCGGTCGGCAAATTTTGTACCCGGGTAATCTCATGACGGGCAGGTACCCGGGGTTTTAGTCCCAGGCCTATAAGGGAGGGTTTAGTATACGTAATGAAAGGATTTAGGATGAGGTCTGTTGATTCTGCTATGTTTCATCCCTAAACCCTCTCATTGCAACTCCTACAAAAATCCCATTGAAAACAAGGCATGATGGGTCCTGCATATCTTCCGTTTGCAAAACACTGTACTCATTATCATGAATTCTGTGCTATCACGTTACTTGTTTGAAATGAGTTACCACTGTCTGAAACAATGTAATGTAAACAGTTTCACTGCCATAACAGTATGACTCTAGTTTAATTGTGTCAAGGTTTCTTACGTACTCTGGCAACTAAATGGTAATTTGACTGAGAATGCGGCTATCGAGCCAGTCAAGCGCTGTTCTTTGCTTACGCTCAATTTAGCAGCAAAATGTAAGATGTGTATTGCGTTATAGTCAAGTAATAGTAGCGCGAGGCTGAACGCAGAGGTGGGTCACTACGCACTCGCGCAGCGTCGGTTCAGACATGGCGCCCGCGACCGCGTCGCGCAATCCCCTAACTTAGCCGGATTTTTAGGGTGCAAATAGACAAGTTTCCTATCTGGACTTTCTTTAATCTATGGTTTCTTAGCAGGAATCAGATTTCTTGAAGAATAATATTTACATTTTCACTATCTCATAACATAAACTACCAAACTCCTAATTGGATATTGATACTTAGGAGTAAGAATAGGTAGTTTTAAGTTTTGTCCATTGGTTTCTCAGATATGATCAAAAATAAAAGTGATGCATTTTTATTGGGACACCCTGTACTCATTATCATGAATTCTGTGCTATCACGTTACTTGTTTTTAATCAGTAACCACTGTCTGAAACAATGTAAACAGTTTCACTGCCATAACAGTATGATTCTAGTTTCATTGTGTCAAGGTTCCTTAGCAGGAATTAGATTTCTTGAAGAAGAATATTTACATTTTCACTATCTCATAACATAAACTACCAAACTCCTAATTGGATATTGATGTAAGAATAGGTAGTTTTAAGTTTTGTCCATTGGCTTCTTAGATATGATCCAAAATAAAAGTGATGTATTTTTATTGGGACACCCTGTACTCATTATCATGAATTCTGTGCTATCACGCTACTTGTTTTTAATGAGTAACCACTGTCTGAAACAATGTAATGTAAACAGTTTCACTGCCATAACAGTATGACTCTAGTTTGATTGTGTCAAGGTTCCTTAGCAGGAATCAGATTTCTTGAAGAATAATATTTACATTTTCAATATCTCATAACATAAACTACCAAACTCCTAATTGGATATTGATACTTAGGAGTATAGAAAATGGTAGCTCTTGGGAGCAATTTTCTTAGTATTTTGGTGCCAAAATGTTAAACCCTAACAGCCAAATCTATCTCCTTTAATGTCAAAAAATCCCTATTTTCATATATATATATAACTGTGGAACTCAGATCCCAGTCCCTCACACCTCAATCCACTGTTTAGTATCTTAAACCAAGCCAACAGCATGTACCAGGTGTCCCAAAAAAATGGTTACATTCAACCCCATGTTAACTTGAAATTGACAGACCCAAAGTTAGTTTGCTTTATTGCTCTACTAAAATTTTAGCATGATCATATGTGTACCGCCGCGGCAAAAGGGACCAGTTGTCGGCTCGTACATGTTGCTCCTTGTAGCATATCTAATGCATGGTATTTGTATACATCAGATATGCTACAATGAGCAACATGTAGGAGTCGACAACTGGACCCTTTTGCCGCGGCGGTACACATATTGTAAACGAAAAAAGTCTGACTTGATCTATGTAAACAAACTCTGGGGGTCACAAGTGGGCATTAAAACATAAAAAGAAAGTTGTTATTGTTTAAAAAAACACGTTTTGCAATGTTTCGTCATAAATGGAAAACTCAAAATGCACATGGTTTGGTTTACTTAGAGGATTCAGTCAAAAAGAACCATATTTATTTCACTTTGCTTACGTTTTCTCATGATTTAAAGATATGTTATATATAGATGTTTTTGTTCAGCCAAATCTCTTAAACGTTTAACCGGTTGTCGTCCGTTTAAAAGGATAGTATCAACAGCGTTTATACTAACTTTGTGAGATTCAGAAGTGTTAGGATTTATCAATCCCTGCTACAGATAAACTTTCCTATTGCTTCAAATAAAAACAAGCTCCTCTTAGTCAAATGTGTCTTTGACTTCTCTCCTCCTTAAATTATGTTATAAAATTCAACTTGCCTCTGGTTCTGATGGCGATGTTACTGCTGGTTCCAGATCTTTCTGCGCCTGGATTTCAGCTTCCTTAACTAATGCTTCATAGGCACTGTCTAACCACTGGTCTACATTGACTGTTTGAAAAAACACCAAAATATAGTAATATGGTAATATAAATTCATCATTGGTGAACAATTGGTTATAAAAACTGCTGTTATACATACTATCAGATAGACTATAAGGCGATTAAGTAAAAAATATTTATGTTTTTCAACCCCGCCCGCATCATTTTTTGGCGCCACATAGATTTTTTTATTATTTTTTATTTTCAAAAAATACGATCAAAAAGCACATGAAGTCACAAGTTTTTCAGAATGTTGAAATACTCTAGATGTAACATTAATAAAAATATGTATATATGTTATTTTTTTGCAAGAAATGTCTTTATTATGCACACTATCATTCTGCAAGAGTGATAAATAAAAACGCCCCTCATCGTCAGTTTTTTCAAAAATCCAGACGAGAAACATGTAACTTTTTTTACTTGGCCTAATAAAAACCAGGATCATCAATTGTGTAATGTTATTTAATAAAAAAATTTAGAAAACAATTTGCCCGACCAACCAACCAACCTTACTTGAAAGGTCCACTCACCTGTAAAACAGAGGGTTTTTTTCGTTGCCTTGATTGATTGATTGATTGATTGATTGATTGATTGATTGATTGATTGATTGATTGATTGATTGATTGATTGATTGATTGATTGATTGATTGATTGCCGTAACTCTTCACGGAGCGAGTCGAAGGTTTGTTCGGTTTCTTTTTCTTGACCCAGTCCACTGTCTGAGGAGGAATCTGAACCCTAGAAAACGGGCAAGTAGAGATGGATTTGAAATTTAGCTCTTAACTTATTATGATGCATCCGTAGATAAAGAGGGAAGATCCTGGACTTACCGGCCCATGTAATGGCATCGTTAGCAATGGAGCTCAGATTGGGGGTACTTGGGCACGCTCGCTTCTCCCCAAAATCAACTCTAGGTGCTGAGATTTGGTTACCCTTAGAGGCAAACCACACAAATAATACTTTTTGCGATTGATACGCCATCCAACATACAAATTGTATGTTGGATGTTTTTTTTTTCAATATTTGCACTTATGACAAGTTGCGAAGCATCATCGCCAAAAAATGATAACCCAAATTTGATCCACGCTGCTAATCACAAATGTTGTTGAGTCAAGAATCTCCTCTCTAAATTTATGGATGCATCTCAAAGGTTAATTGTAGGCCTATGTATTGGTCAAATGTGGAATTCTAATTATTACTTCAAATAATTGTCGCACATACAATTTACAGCGTAGTGTAGCACAATCATGTGTATTTGATTAAGTTCTAAATGCTTTTTAGGTGCACACCATGTTGCATTCCATTCTTGTCAGGTCTAACAATTACTTGAAACAATAATATAGTTCAACCTCTCTCATCCGGACAGATGGGACCAAACAAAGGCTGAATAAGTGAACAATTTGGATAAGACACTTGCATGTAAATGTCATTCAACTGGTGTAATATCAACAAAAAATCAATGAGGTATGATATATTTTGTAAAATACACTTTAATTTACAAACACTTTTTGATGGTACAAATTACAAAATGTTCTTTAAATGCATGAAATCTGATAATTATAGGCAATGACAAAACGTGATTTATTAACAGATTATTTAGCCAGAGATTATTCAGCCACACGAGTAATCTGTATAAAAGAAGTTGTACTGTAGTCATAATTGTGACAAATTATGATAAGCCTGAAGCTGTGTTTTGAGCCATAATAAAGCTAGATTAAGGAGTGCATAATGTATAGACCATTCCTATAATTGACATACTTCCACCGTTGATGGGGTAAATCCACAGAATCGGGTGGGGAATCGGAACTCAGAAGGAGCCCAAGTAGAATCATATCATACTTGGCCTCATTTTAAGTTCCGATTCTCTGTCCGATTCTGAGGATTTACCCCATCAACGGCGGGAGTATGTCAATTATAAGAATGGTCTACAGACAAGGATGAATTATTTTTTTGCAACCAACCTTGAGTTGTTCAATACGGGCTTTGACTTGTTCTAATTTGGCACTAGCTTCTTCCACCGTTTTGCTTTCCCTGGCCACTTGCGTAGCCCATTTCCTGGCTTCCCTTTCAAGATATAACGACTCATGTTGATCTATTACTAATGATGTTACCTGAAAAAATAAACAATAATAAGCATCAGTTTTACTTCTATTTCATCTATGTCATGTGCACTTGAATACCAGAATTCAACACTGACCCAAGTCCATGCTTACAGTAAAGGCCCTAAGGAAGTTTATTGTCTCACAATGACTATAACAATTACAATTTTAAAATCAATATTGTACATTGATCAGCGCTTACTTTTGTCTGTGTAGGGTGGCATGGCCTTGCATCAGTGTTGGATTTTTCCAGTAAAAAAAAGAGATTATTTCATTTCATTTGCTTCAAACTTGATCAAAATCGGACATTCCTTCGTGAAGTTATAATTTTTTAAGCTACCTTAACATCTTTATTTATTACAATTTTTATCTAGCTCAAAATGAGATTTTCAGCTACTTGTAATCTTTCCCATCAAATTTTTTGCACTTTTGAATGGTATATGACCACCAAAATTGGAACAATAGATCTAATTATGCTTTGAATCCCTATGGAAGGGATTATTGATACCTGTCTTACTTTTTAATTTATGTGCTTTTAAATTCAAAACCAACATGAAAAATTGACATTTTTGTGAAATTGGTTGCCATGGTAACATGCCTAAAAAAATGAAAATCCCTCCCATTGGGTTGCAAAGCAATACCCATATAACTTACCCATATATCAAACAATTTGTAAAAATGACCCTAACAATGATTTTTTGATGGGAAAACATGCAGTTTTGCTTTACCCAAATTTTGCAAGTTTGACTTTTGACATCACCTCATTTGATTATACGTTTTGATATGAATTTGAAAATACAATTTTTCTGAAATTTCATTTAATATGCTTTGTGTTAATATATAACAGCCCATGTGCAAGTATCTGAAGTCTCATTCAAAATATACCTCAAAAACGACCGTAGATTCCCCCCCCCCCCCTTTATTTGGTTCAGGTTAAAGGAGTATGGTCCGATTTCAATTACATATGAATGGACATCCTTTAAGTGGCTCTATAGTTTCAAATTCAATTGTTTTGATTTCTTGGGCAATTTTATAGTATTCCACAGTTGTCTGTGCTTTCACTGAATTAATGTATTATTGTAATAAATTAGACACAATTCAACTTGTATCTCCTGAACATAACATATTTCCATCGTAAACTGTCACATGGTTTATGAATAAAATATGAAAACATTTTGGTACAAATATCTTGAAAATATGAAAAAAAAGTCGAACAAATCAGACCATTCACCTTTACTTAAGAATTTACTTTTAATTAGAAAGAATAAAACAAAACTCACATCTTGCCATGGACTCATGATTAGTGAGGCTTAAAAAGGGGGTAGCAAGGGTAGCACATTACTGTACCTTTCATCAATGTAAGTGACCCCACCCCATGATTTGGGGGCATGTCTTGTTTTATGTTCATTTGGTTTTGTTTTAAGTTAGGCCATACTTTTGGAAATGTATACAGGGTGGACCAATAAAAGCGTTATTGAAGTTCAATGTCACGTAACTTGAAATTGGAAAATAATTTGAGAACAATGTTTATATATTCATAATTTTGGTATCTTGTCCGTGTATGGTGAATATTTCATGTCAAACAAAGCTTGCATTGCAAAGTTATTGACATTTGCGCAAAAAACGCTCAAATAGACAAAGGCAGTGCATGTATTTGGTCGTTTTCATTTATTACATTGGTTTGTAAGGCGGTAAGAGGAGGAACTTCACAAGTCGCGAGAAGACTTTTATTGCTTAACGTTTTTTAGAACTGGTAGCTACGCGGCCGGCTAAGCTAACTCTGTATAGTCTGTGAAGACGGTACACATGCATTAGGAATGACTTTCCTAATGCACATATCTACAAAGACTATTTACAGATCTAGAACAAAGTTTCACTCCTTTGGTACTGTTTTGAACAGGAATAAAGAAAATAGTTGGATCTTGAAATTATTTCCCAATTTTAAGTTACGTGACATTGAACTTCAATAACGCTTTTATTAGTCCACTCTGTATATATCATAGGCGCTACTCAGGGGCCCGGGG
>JXSR01S017459.1:2505-13745 GCA_000969725.1 Ophiothrix spiculata
CAGAAATTAACAGAATTTCCACAATTTGGTTTCCAATTTTGCGCCTTGCGCAATACACATTTCTATTAGTATTTTAGATTTCCCCAAAATTATCAGTCAGACGTGTTAGTGTAGTGGTAGAATTCTTGCTTGGTGTGCATCTCGGGTTCGATTCTTGCTTCGGCCCATTTATCTTACATTTTTTTCTTCATTTCTTTTCTTTTTATTTCAGTTATATCCAATCCTTTTCTTTGACTTTTCACTCTCTATGATACAATTCTTCTTTTTTTCCATTCTTTCGTGTGTTTTTTTAGAGCTACTGATAAATTTGCTAATTAACGGTATTATTACACTTCGCGTGGTAGCAATACCCCGATAGCAAAAAATAGATATCTTAGGATAATCTGTGTGTGTTTATTAGGAGTACACTTAGGAAACCTGTCATAAAAATTCATCTCCTTATGGGTATGTGTCACAAACCTTAAGTGTACTCCGATTACAACCACAGTGAGCTTCTGAAGTTGGCCAATTTTGACAAAAACACAATGTATTTCAATGGAACAAATTAGCGATATTTGAGTTTCTGTATAAGAGATTGGAAATCCCGAAAAGGCTGTTGGGCCGACGTTGATCTCTTCTCTTCGTCGGTCCCATCTCAAGTGTTCCTGACACACTGTCGGATGTAAAAGAACGTCACAGGCTTAGCTACGGCTGTTTGAAATAAGAGTAGGGGAATCCTCCCCGGCACAGTGACTGTATGTCAAAATACGTCATCTACTCTAGGACCAGAGTGAATAGTCACTTAGTATACCTTCAAAAGTATATAATTTCTCTCTAGGTCCAGAGAACTCATCTAAAGTAGAAGTAGAAGTGAGGTCTTGGTTGAGAGCCATCACAACCACGTATGAACAATGGTCACACATAGCTGCCAAAAGATTATATTACAAGTATTCTGACTGGTTGAAGGTACAACCTTTGCTTTATTCTCATTACTATCATCAGAGAAACATTGACTTGTTCAAATATGTAAACAAACATGATTTCACCTTTTTTTTCATCATTTTAATTTATTTAAAAGGTAAAACATTAAGTTGTGGGTATGTTTGAATGGTGTACACAAGATTTTCTATGCATGAATGCTTGATTTTGCCTTCATGTGTGCAAGCGGGGATTGTGAACCCTCATAGGTACATGCATTAAAAAATCTCATGAACCCTGATTCAATCCTATATTTTAAAACATTTGATTGATCATTAGATATTAACTGCTTTTAAATAGTATCTGATTGTAATTTTCAGAGCAAGAAATACTTGAACTGCTCATTTTAAGAATAGCATGACTATACATGATTTTATTCTCAGCAACGTTCGTTCCAACATTAAAACAAGCTTTCAAGCATTCAACAACTAGCTCATGTTTGTATATTTGCCATTTTTTCCAAATCAACAAATATTGCAAAAAAGTTACAAAAAAGAAACTTTGAAATGTGTGCATATATCTAGTAGAATTTTCAACTGACGACTTACATTATTACTTCTTGCAGTTGCACTATGTCCATTGCCAGCATTAATACCACATGTTTCATCATGTCCTACCACAGATACGGAATATCTACCCACAACAGCGGACCAACCTAGGGAGAAAATTATAGGGTTTGTGGATATTGCATGGGTATTATGACCGGACAGTTTCAAGTGAATTCATAGATGATAAGTAATGATGATAACTGCACAACAAGGATAATGACAATGACAAAATATCTCAATGCAACATGGTAATTAGATAATAATGATGTCTAAAATGCAACGTTGACAATAATGTTGACAACAACAACAGCACAACAGCATTGATAATGATGATTCCAACGATTAGTAAAGTCAACGTCACAATTCTTCGGACGATGTAAATAAACATTCAGAGTGCAGGGCCGATAGTTTACAAACAAAATCGGTACGCTGCAATTCGTGGTCACGTGATCGATTTTGTCCGAGGAATTTTGGCAGAGACTTTACATACACACTTACCTGGAATATTTTCCCATGTGAATGTTAGGACCACATTATCTGTCAAATCTGTTGCTACTTCTCCACTTTGATATTTGAAATTTCTTGCTGTTGTTATTCCATCTAAAAATGAAATTATTTGTGATGATAATTCAGTGCACATAACCAAAACACTTTGGCCCGTATTCCAGAAAGGTGTTTAGCTAAACCACAGTTTAACTGAGCACCAACTTTCCTCCAGAAATGATACGCATGGTTGCAGCTTTCAAGCGGAACAGTTCAATGAGCCGTGCTGTTGATGAGACTTAAAACCGTGGTTTAGCTAAACACATTTCTGGAATACGGGCATTTGTTTTTATTATCAGAAAAGTGTTTGTTTAAGATAAAAATGTTTGTTAGAGGGCAGCGTGGCCGAGCGGTTAGAGTGTTGGACTCGTAATTGCATTCTATACATCTGTCGTACTTGCTTCGTGCTTCGGAGGGCATGTAAAGCTGTCGGTCCCATTTGAAGTGTTCCTGACTGTTTGATGTAAAAGAACAACACCGGCTAAGCTACGGCTGTTCGAAATAAGAGTAGAGGAATCCTCCCCGGTACCGTGACTGTCAAAATACGTCATCTACTCTAGGACCAGAGTGAATATTCACTATACCTTCAAAAATATATTATTTCTCTAGGACCAGAGGGCTCATCTAGATGCTGAACAGGCTTTGATGAGAATAAGCATAGAAGTAGAAGTAGAAATAGAAATGATCTTGCTAAGGTTTCAATTTATGAATAAAAGTGTAAATCTTCACGTTCATTTCATCCCTATCTACTGAAGATAATAATATGAAAGTGTCCTAATCTATCTCATAATCCACTAATAAAATGTGTGTAATTTTGAATAGTGGATTACATATGGGGGCCAAATTGCTGCTCAGGCATCGAGTCAGTCCGTGGTGTTCTGATACAGGTGTACTTCGAATTGGGCGCAAGAGCTCCTGGTTTTGAATCCCGGTGAAAACATGTTTTTCTCCTCTGATGTATTAGGACTTAGGCTAGAAAACAGAACATATCTCTTATTCTGGGTTACAGTTAATTCATGCAAGAAATGTTAGCCCAAATTTGTATCTAGCTACTCTTTTTTTAAACTTATATTATTTATTATATAAATAATTAAATAAATCCTCTGTATTTTTTTATTTATAGTTATATCAAGATTTTGAAAATTATGAATGACAAAAGAGATTGTCACTTGCTACATGTACATACTGACAAAATAACATGAGACTCTTAACATTTACTTACCAATAGATACAGCATTGCTTGCAGGACTGGTGCCATTTTCACTGACAGCCACAATGCTGATTTGCTTGATAGAATTCTGACATGGTGGAGTGGAAAACTGTGTCAAGATGTACTCAGTTCTGGTAGTCTGCAGGATATAAAAATGTCACAAATAACTTCGTTAAAAAAAATTAGACAAACCAGTGGAGATCATTGCATTTGTGTGAATGTCTTATCTAATGCTGATGTCACATACAGAAAAAGTATAACTGAGCTGGCACACCATACCACAAAAACAAGTTTTAATAAAATAACAACTCTTACGAGTTTACAGCAATTATTACACACCTCCAGGTTAACACTTCAGTGTGTTTTGTCTGTCGTTCCTACAGTATATGTGACTTACGCAAAAATGCTAAATCAATTTGTTTTCAGTATTTCTCATATACAAATCATACCAAACAGTAGGCCTATAGCAGTATCAATTCCTTCTCAAACAATACGGCCTTGCCGGGACTCGAACCCACATCAATTATTATTCTCTCGGACGAAATTACAACAGCGCTACCGACTGCGCCACTGAGGCAGTTGCTGTTCAAGGGTTGAATAATTACTTTTATACATACATTGATTTTGCGCACTGTTAAATATTCGGTAATTCTGCCATCACAAAAATCTGGAACGTTTTTGTTCGTTGAACCGTGGCGCCAGTTAAGAGCCACGGTTTTCGAGGTTTTTTTTAATCATTTGTTTTTCTCGCATCAAAATTACAGAAAGTAATGGAGCTGTAAAATGTCTGGAATGAAGTGTCAGGGGCCTGTCAAAACTAACCCCAGTGTGGGCATTGATTTTGCACTAGGATATTGCAAAAATTGAAATACACATTAAACAATGAACTTGGTCATAAAAGTTATTATTATTATGTATTATGAACTAGCTGCTTTTGTTCAATCCACACATTGAGCATTGTAATAAACAATGGGAGGGCCTCTTAAAAACTTTCAAAAATGTGACCCATCATATCAATAGGTACCTTAATGCCGGCATAGTAAATTACGAGATACGGGCTATTGAAGCTGAGCATAGTCATAAATCACGTCCAAGGTCGAATTTCGAATTTCATCAGACACGTTATTTTTGAAGTGTATTCTATCATATTAATCAGGTTCCAACATCCAAAACATAAGAAAAATGTGTTAAAAACCAAGATAAAAATCCTACCTCCATTTAAGTTTTACTTAGGCCTAAAAAAAAATGTTTGATTGGCGTAACCCGACCTACCCTAATTTTACCACCGACCCTAGATATTTTTATTTTTTCCAAATCCCAAATTTGATGGGAATCGATTCATGAGAGCCCAAGATATGGCTTGCAGGACATTCAAAATGACAAATAAAAGATGTGTTACAGAAAAAGTGAAGATGTTTTTGTATATGTGCCATATAATTTGAGTTCTTGTATGTGAAACATAGACTTAATAAATAAAAAAAAAATTATTAAAAAAAAAAAAATCCGACCTACCTACCCTATTTTTTTTCCTATGTTACGCCAATCAAACAATTAATTTTTTTTGGCCTTGGTACAAAAATCTAAAAAAACATTTGCTTCATGTGGAGAAAAATATTTTATGCAATGGAACTGGGAATTTTATGCAATATGTCAAGTTTTTCACCATCAAATGTGGATCAGAAATTATTCAGACATAAATTACAACAATATCTGATTGGACCCAAATAAACAGATCACCCAGTGTTTTAAATTACATTTCCCTTAATTTGATGTCAAATACGACATGCTTTATGCAAAACTTAGGGCAAATTACTCCTATTTTTAATGACCCCCCGAAAAATAAGGTTCCCCAGCTTCTACCCTTCCTTACTTTTTTCTGTAATTATTTACACCTATACCTATCATAATCAGTTAAAATCATCCTCTTTGCAATTTTTTTTCTAGGTTTTGCCAAAATTAGGGCTATTTTTATGGTTACTATACATTTTCCCCTCTAATCAACAATGCTGGCTATACTACTGTTTTATGTGTAGTAAACTGTGAGTGGGGATAAGGGGGGGGGGGGGGTAACTGATATTTATGAACAAAGTCATTACAAATAATTAATGGTTTTGGGACACATTCTGTAACCTGTAACCATTTGTGTGCTGCAGATTCAAAAGGTGACCCTATGTGAGACCAACAATTCACAAAAAATGAGTGAAAGATACCTATCTGAAACCTTCCTAGAACCATACCTGTTCAAATGAATACCCTATCTGAGACCATACAAATGTAACCAAATTATCATTACAAATAATGGAGTAAAAGTGTAACTGTACTAAGCCTGCAGATTTCGGGTTTTTTCACTCCCGGGACTCGTATTTTATTTTCGAACGGGTACCCGGAACTCAAATCATATTTTAAGATTCAAAATGTAAGTTGAAAAGTCACCAGTCGGAAACACGGAAGTAGTGCACAAGTACCAAAAGTTACACTCGAGTCTTTGCACTATACTGTAAGGCACATTTCCGGCTTAAAAACGGCTGATTTAATACCGTACTGACGCGTGTATAGTCCCACCATTTTTTTACCTCAGATTTTATTCAAATTACGAGAGGGACTTAAATCGGGGAACATACATAAATCGACATTTAATGTGGTAATATTATTTTCGCTGCTTAGTGGAGTCGCCATTTTGACTACTACAATCCCAATTGCGCATGTCTGACAAGTATGATAGCACCCCCAATATAACCGTGAACAACGCCATCTGTTGACGAACATTCAACAGTCTGTTAACTATTTTTTGCATCTGTTGAATGTTCGTCAACAGATGGCGTTGTTCACGGTTATATAACGGTGCTGTCATACTTGTCAGACATGCGCAATCGTGATTGTAGTTAGTCAAAATGGCGACTCCACGAAGAACAGATTGCGATGTTTGTAACAAAACAGAGAGAAATCGGCGATCTTCCTGCAAGAGACATCGCATGTTTGATAAAGTTTGCGACTATTTTCGGAAGTAGATTTTGATATTTTATAATTTTCAAGGTCATTTAGCAACTTATGGCCGCCAGTGAAATGATTATTGGAATATTTTGGTAATGATAATTTGGCGACTCAACTTATACACTGTTTTTCGGGTTTCGAGTAGGCAAATTTGGGACCCGGGACTAGAAAGCAAAACAGGACTTGAAAAAACCGGGACTCACTTGCAGGCTTAAACTGTACACCATCTGATTTAATAATTTTAAGAAGTGTTTCTAGGTGTTTGAAGCATTTTTATTAACTTTGTAGACACCATAATAATCAGTTCAATCCTTCTTTTACTGAAAAGTCAAACTGTATACTCTATGTGAGACTTGCAAAGCAAAGGAGTTGATTTTGATACCTTTATTTCCTGATCAAAAATTCCTAGTAATCCCCTCCCAAAAACCCTACCTTATCTAGCAGCTTCCATGGTGAGGACAACGTCTTCCTATGTTGCAAAATATAGAGTGCATACTCATCCTTTTGGTCCCAATATAGATGTAATGACCCTTCACCTTCAGAGACTTGAAGCTTGGGGCTCGTTGGTTCCAAACCTGAAATGTAAAACATAGGTGCGAATAGTTTGTCTATATAGAAAGATTATTTTCTTGTGTCCTGGTAGATTCAAGTGGCACTGTTCAGAAATTAAACACATTCATGCACAAGTATTGTCTATTGATGTCAAGGGATGGAGGGGGGAGTGCACTAATATTCCATTGCATGATGTAATCATTGAATAAACTCTCTCACAATTTTTTACCAAAACAAGTAGGCCAATTTTTTACTTTACTACATTTTTAAAAAGTGATCTTTGTCTGCTATTTGTGTTTAAAAGTTGGGCAATACTCTGCAAAAATAACACTCTTTACTCTATGGTACAGAAATTAGGAGCATAACCAGCGGGGGAGCAAGGGGACAAGGTACCCCCATGAAAAAAAAATGAGCACAAAATTGAGAAAACAAGAGAGTTGCATGAATGAGAAAAAATAGTAAGAAAAGAAAAGGTGGAATTCTGAGGTGAACATGAATTGATAGTTGAGAGATTTTTCTTCTTGGAATAATACAAAATAAATGCCAAAAATGCTGTGCATAGCTGAACATCTTTTGATTTTTGAACCTGTAAGGCAGTGAACACACCAGGAAATATAAGGAAGAAATGACCGTGTTTGCTCCCACTGAAAACAAATTATGGCTACTGGCTACACCATTGCCAGCAATGTAATTGTGAAAGAATCAAAGCACACAGAGTCAGTTCAGTAGAACACACAATTCGGATATGTATCTGAATTTGGATAAAAAAAGCTGAAATGGGTCGAAATACGTACATATACACAATTTGCAATGGGAAATTCCCTAATCACCACTCGTAAAGAGTTCTGGATGATCCCTGAATTAGTACGGTCAAAGTGAGGCTTCAACTATGAAATTATGTCAAATTGCAATAAAATGATCAAAATGGTATTTAATGTAGCAGTGCATTAAGCTGATGAAGGAGAAGTTCATCATTCTCTATACTTGCCCTAGTTATTATTTATTTTAATAAAGTATTTATGTTGAAATTGGAAAACGGTTAATTTCTTGATATTTTACAACTTAAAAACAATCAATTTCTTCATATTTTGCAACTTCTATGGTTTCTATTATTTTTTGCCATCAATTACCACAAATTCAAGATTCAGAATTAAACACAATATTTGAAATAGAAAAAAAAACCAGCCCACAGGTTATCTAGATTCCTGTGTCCCCAAGGTGTGGGAATTGAAAACCAAGGCAAGGAGTCATCACTTTATTCTTGCTTAGAGTAACATAAACCTCTGTAAACAACTCCCCTGAGCACTGTATGTTGAAACCGTACAAAACATCAAAAAATCACAATCCTCATAGTTAGGAAAATCGGCTAAGTCCAAATACGTCATAGACCGGAGTTAGCAATGGTCACGAAATCGCTGCCATGGCAGCGCGTGCTCGGTAGCTTGACATGGTGATAGTTGGGTGGGATGTGAGAGGTCCCGTGTTCGAACCCAGGTGGAAACCCGCCATTTTTAAGTTGCGGATTTCCGAGGAAGTGCTCAGTAGGGTAAGGGTTCACCCATGTTAAGGCTGTAATTGGCAAGACCTTTTATTGTTGACAACTCAAAAAATCAATCAACCAACATTGGCATTGTAAGACGACTTTTTAGTGCAGACACAGACATAGACCGATTTTGCGGCAAATGTCAAATGATTACGGATGACGATTTTTGTTCCAGCCATTACATTATATGACATTAATGTAATGTCACGAGGTTGATTCAAAACTATATTGCTTTGGATTAAATCTTATCCAAATTAATACAAAATTAAAGGGGCAATTCATGATCCACTTTTCACCCTCAAGGTCACCACTATCAAAATTGAGTTTTTTAGCTTATAAGAATCCTCAACTGGTATATGTTACAATGTCCAAACCATTCTTTCATATGTACTTGCAT
The DNA here is from genome assembly GCA_000969725.1 of Ophiothrix spiculata. Taxonomy (NCBI): domain Eukaryota; kingdom Metazoa; phylum Echinodermata; class Ophiuroidea; order Amphilepidida; family Ophiotrichidae; genus Ophiothrix; species Ophiothrix spiculata. The sequence continues at coordinate 11,247 of JXSR01S017459.1, forward strand.
TTTTGAGAAAAGTGAGAAAATGTGTCATTTTCTAATTATTGTCGGGGCCCGACAGTAATTACAACACAGAAGCCTATAGGGATTTTCAAAAATACTGAAAAGCTTGTAACCTGGAAACGAATGGTCGGAATCAAGCGAAATTTTCAGAATATATTTATAGTGTACTCTTCTTTTTATTTAGCTAGAAAAGAGGCGAGGTTTTTGTCACATCAAAATCATGAATTGCACCTTTAACTTAAAAAGTCAATCATTTGATGAAAATCTGGATCAAAATAGAGAATGGCAGAAAATTTAATTATCAATGAATGTTGGTTGTTTTATTACCAGCATTGCAGTGGTTATAAAATAAAAAACATCATACAAGGTTAACAGTTCAACAATGCATACTTCCACACACATTAAATTTTAACTCAATATTGCCTCAATTCATCTTAATTGTATGTCATAATGTCACACAAACATTAATAATGGCATATTTCTGTATTCCTAGAAATGTGTGTACAAATAAAGCAACATCAACAAAAATAATTTGGTTATTTTTGATAATTGACGTTCATCTATAGCACATATGTGATGTAACATGATTTTGAAGGTGTAGTAAATACCGGGAGTAAATACACCTGGGGATTTCAAGTATGTTCTGGGTAGGGAGCAAGAGCTAGATGGGCCTTCAAAATTTGTTAATTACCCACCTACCAATATATTAATTTTACTCACACTGGGTGCTTTTTGAGCAACAAAAAAACACCATATTTATACTTTCATCTATGATGAAAATCCATTGCTTGCTATTTTGTACAAGCACTTGACAAAACATCTGTATCTTTTGATAAACAAGTTTTACTTTAAGCAAATGTCAATTTTGAAAAAAATCCAATTCAATTCAAATGCCAAACATTTGCAAAACAAAATACACAATAAACATATCAGAGGGCCTAATTTTCTACACATATTACATATTCCTATTCCCATTTTTATGGTGGCTTAGCACAGAAACGGTGTTGGACATGAGTGAGCTGATATATCAGCGGTGTTCATTGGCGTAGCCGGGGGGGTGCGGAAGGGGCATGCGCACCCCGGGGTCTACACAAAAAATGGAAAAAAGAAACTTAAAACAATATGAAAACAATGAAAAAATGGACGTAGTAGTCCTAATTACTGCTGATAATACATTTGGCGACCTATCCAATACAGGTAGACCCCTGGATCCGTCGCCGTTTTGGACTAGGTTTTTTTGCGCACCCTGGGTTACCCAATCCTGGCTACGCATATGGTGTTGGATACAATTGCAAAGTATTTATCCCGGGCTTTTAGTGTTCTGTCTGGCGTAATGTATCTTGTGCTATAATGAAATGCGACCTTCCACGTGCGTCATTTTTATATTTATGCATAAAACCGTGTGCGTTACTCCTGACAGCGCAGGGCTCAAAGCACACAGTGCTCAACGTATAGTCATTGCTAAAAAATTTTGCGTAATATCTCAAAAAGTAAGTCAATGACCATATTTTTTTATTACGGGTTTTTAAAGAACTATATAAAGACAAAAACATATGTGAAAAAGAGAGAGAAAAAATAGAGCTGATTTTAATTATAACTGTTTTTGTCTTATTTATTTGGATTTTACCATAGAAGTCAATGGTAAAAAGTGGTAAATATGATGTTTTTTAAATGGATTTTTCTCAAAATATAAGTTGGTGATATGAAAACACCATTGTACGTCAAAAAATAAGAAAAATAAATAGAGGAATTCTCTCTGTGCTAGGCCACCTTAAACCAAGTGCCCCCCCCCCCCCATAAGTACACTTACTGCTTCTGTTTGGATACAAGCCATCACACGTTTCTTTACAATGTTCTGAATTATCAGTCTGTAATTAAATATAACAAAAAAATATTAAATTTTTATTTGATTTCAAAAAACTAATGAATACAATGTTTGTTAGTGGCATGCATCATAACTCATTTACTCAAGATTTCCACACACAAAAATCAAAAGCAAAACAAAACCAGGCAAATCCAAACAAAATGAAAAAAAGACTAAATTTTAAGGTATACCATAAAACCATAAAAATCCAACAAGCTCCTGCAATTTTCAAGAATTCTTTAAAATGAGTAATGGAGGAAGGTGCGCTTTTGGTTATTTAGCATTTTAGCGCCTTTTTGCAAGAGGCTGCTAATAACGATTATTAATCATTGATGTCAGTATAAGTTAACGTTAATAACGACGTTATTAGCAACATCCGCTAATTCGCTAAATGACCATCAAAAATACAAGTTCCTAATGACGTGTTATTAGGGCTACTAGCGTTAGTAGCACCATTAGCGCTAGTTGTTGCGAATGGCGTTAACTGAATTTATGGAAGTTCCTAAAATGTCGTGCTATTAGCGTTTTACTAACGCCGATAGTGCTAGTATACGCAAATAGCGTTAACCAGACTATTTATCAAATAAATTAAGTTTTAAGGAGTTCCCAAAGTGTCGCGCTATTAGCGTTAATAGCGC
>JXSR01S017460.1:23612-35316 GCA_000969725.1 Ophiothrix spiculata
GTTGATTTTTCGCCGGATGGGGGGGACTTCCGAAGTCCCCCCCCCCCCAGGAAAAAAACCCTGATACCCATATTTCTTATAAAATTAATTCCTTTTATAAAACATTTTCATAAATCATTCATTTCAAAACTTTCAAAAAAAAAAATTGCATTGCCAAATCCCACTTTGAATTGAAAGAATGTAGGTTGGTTTCACTGGAAAGCGTTGGAATGAGTCACTGATAAAAGTACCCTTCACCATTTTCTGAACAACTACAACAATATGTTTGAGCAGTATCTATGGATTATAAGTATCAGGGTGGTTATTTCTGCTCTTAAAAATAGTGATGCCAATAAGAAAAAGATCTCCTTATTACAAAAATTACAAAACCATAATAATGAGGACATATCCAAAATAAGTGTCACTTCATCATTTAGCTAGTTCAAATGTTCTGTCCGTGCATAACAATGCATTTTGTAATCCGAAGTAAAATATTTTGTTAATTACTCTATTCACTGGAGTTACTTATTCTATTCACTATAAGTATAGATAATACCCACTTAAGAAATTGCAATCATTAACAATCCTTTTGTGTTTACACGATAAAAAGCACAACTAAAAACCTCTAGGCGTTTACTGGGCATTTTTGCTTTAGTAGAAGACAATAGCCTATCCTATACTTTGATTGACAGGCCTCTTTTGTCATTTACGATTGAGTTTACAAAATCCTTTGTCCTTTAATGAGATAACTTTCAACAAACTTGAATAGGCTAATTCTCTATCGTCCAGTCAAGTCTAGAGTTTCATTGGAATCAGTTACAAGTATACCTGACTACAGGTCTAAGATCCTTACCTAGTTGATTGTGTAGTGAAGAATGACTTTGGAGCACCTGGTCTTTCCACCGCCTTGTTGCTCATCATATGAAATGAAGTTGTACTTGGTGTTGGTAGTAGTTCACTAGAGATGACAGAAGGCTGATGGCATTTGGATGTGCCCATTACCGGACTAAACTGTGAATTAAAAATAAATAGATATGGTAACTAGCTAAAGAAAATGACCTACAAAGCATGTGTCTACAGTGGCCTAGCTAAAAGGGGTCAAGAGATGGAGTCACCTCCTCCCAGATACCAATGTCCCTTAGACTTCCCTTGGCTGATGATGAAGCTATCTTGACACTTTTACTTTGCAACAATGTCATGAAAGCATTGATTGATTTACTTAAAATGCTTAAATACTTTTTTATTTAATTGCATGGACTGTATACCTAAGAAAACAGATTATTAGAAAAGAAGGAAACCGAACTGTCTTACACACAAAGCAGGAACATCTTGCCAGTCCAGTCGACTGCCTAAACTGGCAATGTTTCCTGAGTTGGCAGTATGTTGCCTGTACCAGTAATACCATATCCCACAATGCACTGGTATGATACAAATTATCCAATTATTATTTGCTTGGTTTTTAGCAAATAACTAACAAATGTCAGAACATTTTTTTTGTTTCCATAATGTATTAATAATAAATAATAAATTATGTTATTGTTGCTGACTACTTTCGTTATTTGCTTGGTTTTCAGCAGATAACTAACAAATGTATTAATAAATCATGTTATTGTTGCTGACTACTTTCAAAGATTTTGAGTATTGCTTGATTATTTCAAGTATTTAATTTGAAAATTTGACAAATCTTTACAAATCTATTGTTAATGAAATCCAACTTCCATCCGGGTCTAATTCAGCTTGTTGAAAAAATCTGTGCAATTTTTATTTGGTTTGAACACACAAAAGTACAATTCCAACTAAATGTTCATGCAGTTGCTAGGGAGTGATTTAGGGTAAGGTTGTTGTTATTCAACACAGTTTACAAGAAGCATATTGCCTGGCCAGGCAATGTGTTGAATATTGCCTGTTCAGGCAGTCGGACTGGACTCTGCTGAATTCCAACTCATCTTTACACAATTTATACACATAGGAAGATTTATGAACCAGGAGTGATATCTGAGCACTTGCTCCTGGTGTATTATAATAGATATATGTACAAACCAGTGTCTGCACATCACATTGGAGACTCATATGCAAGGTATAATTAACATTCAGTATTTACCTGGTCCTGACTGTATCTAGCCTCCTCGGCTTCAACAAATTTCATCATCATCTCATCTGGACTAGATATAGCACTCAATCCAGCAACACTGCTTCCATCATCCGATAAAACAATAACCGGTGTCTGAGCATCGCATTGGAGACTCATGGGTGAGCTATTGACACTCAGTATTTCTGGGCTCCCTGGTGATGTATTCCATTGTTGATTGGCTGCTGATGTTAGTGATGGCATCTGATGATAGGGATAGCTGGTGTAAGAAGATGATTTGTTTGCAGCAGGTTGGTAACTATAGGGTGATGCAGGTTGCTGTTGATTCGGTGCCAATAAGCTTCTTGCTGATGTGAAATCATTTGGATGAAAACTCCTGTAAAAACAGAAGGTATCTCAATTTAGAAGAGAAGGATACATTTGTGACCCGTCATATCAAAATATAGCACTTGTCAGAGAAAATAATTGCACTGTTTTCCTGATGGCACTACAATAAGCAATAGTGCTTCAATCTTGATAAAAAATGCACCCATTATTACACTTTCAGAGTCCACCGATTTCATCACTACGACATCGGATTGCTTGATACGCAGTCTTGACATTTTAAAGCACACTTCTCTTAACGTGTGTAAAGACTGTGTATTGATCGATGTTGCAGTGATGAAATCGCTTGATTCTGAATAAGAGTGGTGATTATTATCAATTTTAATCATTATCATACCTGCAGTTGCTCTCTGGTGTAGTCACGCTATGTGAAGCCTCTATCCCTTGGTAGGAATCAGTGTGATTGAATGAAACACTTCTTGACGTGTTGTTTCTTAAAGGAGACTTCCATGCAAACACTCGACCTTGTCTCACAGCTGGAACCTTTGGAGATCGGTCTTGGAATCCATCTGATACAAGGGAATAACAACAAATTAGGAAATTGTCTTATGTCAGTGGTTCTTAAAATAATTCAAATATTTTTTTATTTCTAATCACTTTTATCTTATGGCATATCACTCAAGAGTCTGTACATACTCAGCAGCATGACCAGTGTGGCTTTGATGCTAAACTTCCTGCATTACAATCAGTCATTTTTGAAGATTTCAGCCATTAGGCCAAAAAAAGGAAATTGTTTGCTTGTCATCAATTGAATTTAAAAAATTGGTTCAGTCGACTGATTGGAATTTCTTTTTCCCCCCTTGAGTTGGCTGAGACTGCAGGAAAAAGGGGGAAAAGAGTAGAAAAAATAAAAAGGAAAGGAAGAAAAAGAAAGAAAAAGGAAAAAAGGGAGAGCTAGGGGAAGAAAAGGCAGTAGGGTGTTGGGGCTAGTATCAGTGTTTGCTAGCCCTGGAGTTTGCAGTATTAGGGTTAGAAAGAATAAAGCACATTTGCTTGGACAAGTGGTAAATAAGTTAAAGTTAAAAGTGTCAGGTAGAAGCTGATGCTGCATGGGATGAAGCAGGCCGCTCAGTCATCATACTTTCTTAGATATCCTCGCATATTTTATTATCACAAAATTTCACCAAATGGAATTGTTCTTTAGACCCACACTTGGTTAGCAAAAAATGTAATGTATTTGGCTGAAAATAAAAAAGATTGAATGCATTAAAACCTGTTTAACAAGCTTTCTTTACCTTGATGGTCCATTGATCTGTGTGCATCTTGGTGTAAGATATCATCCCAATCAACATCAAATGTTGGCAGATCATAATGCTCACTGCTGTCATTTGGGGCATTGCTATCCATGTCACCATATGGGTTTTCTCCAGCTGACATTTGAGGTCCTGTTTAAAAAAATTAATAATGTTAAAGTCAAACTTGGAAATTTAAGTCTGGAAGAGTTACTTACTGGATTTGGGAAATTCCAGAACACTTATACCATGTTTAAAAGGAATGTTGGAGCTATGTATAAAGAGTATTTGAAAAGCAGCATGTATTGAAATATTTGAAACTGCACTTGATTTTAATTTAGATAAAATGCATTTACACTTATTGAATTACATCCTGTTTTGTCAAATCACAATCTTTGTTGAACCTTTTTTTTCAAGTGGTGCAAAGTGCTGGTCACTATTATCATATCATAACGAGAGAATTAATGTTGCCTTACACTAAGCCACTAACAGTAATGACCAAAGGCGCAGACCCATCAGCACTTAGGTTGAGATATTGCCCAATGTGCTCTGGTCAACGAGGCGAGAGTGATAAAGTGATTTACCTTGGTTCACAACACGGTGGCACTAATAGACCATATCGATAATTGACATAATCCCGCCGTTGATGGGGTAAATCCACAGAACCGGGCGGGGAATCAAACCTCAGAACGAGGCCAAGTATGATAAACACACTACTTGCTCTCGCTCTGAGTTCCGTTCCCCGTCCGATTCTGTGGATTTACCCCATCAACGGCGGGAGTAGGTCAATTATCGATATGGTCTATAAGCCTCGAAATGGCAAGCTTTCATTCATGGGGCCATTCCACTAAACCAACACACACAAACAAAAGTTAGATAAGTGTTGGACCTTTATTGAGTGGTGCAAAGCGCTGGCCACTATTATCATACCATAACAAGCAAATTATCAGAACAATTTTGCCTTACACTAAGCCAGTGGTCTTTACAAATTTATAATGTTGCTTTAATGATGGGTACTATACAAACATGAACTCCCTACCAATGTTAACCTGGAGGAGGATATGATATGCAGCAGGCAATCCTCCTCATTCCATTTCAAGATTACTTAAGTTCATAGTAACCCTAATTTTTAATAGGTATTGTTAAAATAGTTCAGTTTTAATCTCATTTTGTCAAATACTAGCTCTTATGGTCATATTTGTATTTGAAAAAAAATCAGTTTGTAAGACCTTTAATATGAAAAATCAGTTAACATTATCAAGACTCTCTATGTCCTCAGCCCCTGTGGTAGAAAAACCAGTTTGGAATATAAGTATTAATTTTTTTTGAGCATCCCCCCACCCATCCTGGTTTACCCAGAATACACACTATGATGATTGTACATACTATTTATATCATAATCATCTTCTCCTTGATATATTTGGTGCCTTTGCTGCTGATACAGATCCAGATGCTCCCATCCTCTACCTGATGGTGTAGCTGGGATCTTAGGTGTGTTTGTTATGCTAGGAGTAGCTCTCACAGCTGATCTAGGAGTCATGCTTGATCCAATAGAGGCTTTGGGTGTATAAGCAAATTGCTTCAAATTGAGGTCTGGATTTCCATCTTGATTGGCCTAGAAGAGGAATGAATATATGCTAAATAAGATATATTTCAATGACCTTGTCATTATAAATGTGGTTCTTCTTTATTACCGTATTTTAAAGGAATGTCAAGGGGGGAAAGCACGTTACTCAATTTCACGTTTTTGCAAGTTTATTTTGTACCATAACTTTTTGAATAAAAAGCTTAAAGTTAATAAAAGTATACATTTACAGAAACGAATTTACACAAGGAACATGATGGTGATGTTTTTGACCAAAAATCACACTTTTTGAGAAAATCACAAAAAACACATTTTTTGGCTATTTGGGCTTCCAACCAAGCTAAAAATAACAAAATTTTTAAACAAGATGGTTCGCGAACCAGTAGTCTTGCCTGCTTATCGTCCTACTGAATTGACCGCCTACTTAATCATTCAGTTGTGGGGTGGATCCCAAGGGAAAGGTCATACAACGGGGTCACCATTGGCACTTTTGATCGCTGGTCCAATACGTACAATTTGACACCTTAATCTTTGAAATCGGACAATTTTGAAAATTTGACCCCAAGGGAAAGGTCGGACAACAAGGTCACTATTGACACTTTTGATCTCTGGTCCAAGACGTACAATTTGACACCTTAATCTTTGAAATCGGACAATTTTGAAAATTTGACCCCAAGGGAAAGGTCGGACAACAAGGTCACTATTGACACTTTTGATCTCTGGTCCAAGACAAACAATTTGACACCTTAATCTTTGAAATCGGACAAAGTTGAAAATTTGACCCCGACGGAAAGATCGGACGACGGGGTCACCATTGACACTTTTGATCGCTGGTCCAATACGAACAATTTGACACCTTAACCTTTGAAATTGGACAAAGTTGAAAAATAAGCAACATTTTATGCATAAATTATGCAAATTAGGTATATCTAAAGTTGGGAGATAGATGAACTGAACATAGGTACAAGGATATAAAGCTATAACGCTACAAACTAGCATACGAGATCAGAACTGATGCTACCGTCCCGGGGCTACCGTATTTCTAATATATAAAAATGACGCAACATCTGAATGGGCATTTCAAATAGAAATTCCCATTCTGAAGTCAACTACAAAAGTTCATTGACCAGTATTTAGGACTATCATAAATATCGGATATTTGGCTTTCAAAATCTTTGTCAAAGATTCCAAGTTGAGCCATGAACAGAAGTGAGGTAGCTGGAGGCAACTTATTGCCTAAAGCGGAAGAGGTTTTGCAAAGCCAAGCTGAATTGGTATCAAAGATATGCAGCAAGTACCCACTATTTCCATCATGGCTTCCATTGAATCTATTTGTAACACACCCTAAAATAAGCCTTAGAATATACTTAAAATATTTACCACAATACTCCGTAAGCATAGAAGTATAAACTAAAATTTTGCAGGCATGAGAAAAATTACTAACAAAATGTCCTGAAAATCCTCAAATTTCCTGAAAATGAGGATTTTGCTCTACTTTTGTATCTAGGAATTTTTCAAAAAAAAAAGTCGTGAAATCAGGAAATTTCCTGACAATTCTCATGGCTGATTTTGCCCTATTCAAGTTGCGTATCAAGCTCAATTGTGATCTGCTCAAAGAGAACTCACTCACCCTAAGTCGCTTTAGATTTGGTGTGCTTGGCATGCTGTATGTCTTTGCATGAAGTTGTGAGATGTATCCATCTAATTTGGAATTTCTTTTGGCAGAATCTTGTCCTAAACCAGTCTGTTTGGTAGGCTTCTTTGGCTTGCTTTCATTACCTTAAAATGTGAACGTGAAAACATGATATGAAACACAACAAAGGAAGGATATCAACCTTAATCAAAACTACTATTCTATCTCACAAGAAACTATTATACATTAACCTTTTGAGCGCCAACTGATGCAATTTGCACCACATTAATTATTCATGAGGTAAAACTTAATTGCTGCCTGAAAGTAAATTTACAAGAATATGGTTATCTTATTTATGAAAACTGATAAAACTCTCATAAATTTTTATATTTCTTTTGAACTCAGTATTTATTCAAGTATTCAAATAGTATATGCATGGTTAAAAATTTATGCTCATAGAGAAACCTTAAATAAAATTCAACAAAACTCAGCTATTTTGAATGCACCCAATGTTTCTTAATGGTCGCTCATTTGGTGCGAGGTTAGCAATATAAAGCCATAAGGTTAGGGTCCATTCACTAACACCTTAAGAATGGGTCTGGTGAAAAAAAGGGGCAAAAAAGGAGGGCCTTCAAAATTTTTGAGGGCCGAAAGGAGGGCCCTGAAAGTTTCGGGACTATATTTTAATTGCATCAGCCCCCTTACAAGTGTTTGTAAATGGTCCCTTACGACTGCACATTTCTGGAGCAGAGCATTATAATGTGTCATTATTTGTTAGAAAGCCAACAGTGAATGTTTGAAACTTGTTTTTTTTAGGAATAAAAGTTATAGATGCTATTGCCCCTTGTGTTATATCTGTTTAACCAGATGCCAGTTTGTTGCCTCAATTAGTTGCTACTACATTAAGTAATCTAGGTTTGCATAGTAGTAAATTATTCAATAATCTTATGTTATAATAAGTGACTGCATAAAGATATAAACCCACCTGCATGTACTGCTGGAGTCTTGATGGGCACACCAAACTTGCAGCAGTCATGGGCACAGGAATCCTTGTTGGTACATCTGTGATTACATGGCTTGCGTCCAGAGAAGTAATCAGAGTGAGTCTCATCTGGTGACTTATTGACTGCAATGATGGCGAAAAAGGATCAAATTAGATGATATCATAAATACATTTATCATGACCAGTTTTCTTTCAAAAATTTTCGACTGACATTGGAGAAAACTACACAAGAGCTTGGAATGTACATCCACGCACATCGAAGTACATTCCGGGAGTTGAGATTGTCTCTACACGATTATCCGTCAACCAGATGTGGATTCACGATGTGTATTCAACTGCATTTATGTGTTTGTGCCTACACGTTATACCTAAGCGTACTACCAAGTCACTTGTCAACACGCACGCAGAGTGTGAGGCGCACAAACATATAGAGTTAAATGTACATGGATGTAGATCCCAGGAATCTACATTCCAAGGTCTTGTGTAGTTTGCCCCATAGTTTAATGGTTCATCTTCGACAATTAAAATGGCACCAGTTTGATTACTGCTAATTGTCAAAAGATATTAGACCTAATTTTGTGAACTTGATTTGATACGATAACAAAATAATCTCTTTGAAAGGTATCATATAACACTTCCATTCAAATTACAAGTCAGCTCTGAAGATGTGAATTATACATAGATTTACAGAGGAGATACAATTTTTATTCCGGCATGGACACAAAATTAGGGGCATTCGGGGTTTTGCCGATGATGCATCGCTTCTTATCATAATGTGCACACACGCCTTGCGTGCGGGTCGGCGTATCATTCGTGCAAAGTATAAGTTGCACTGTTTGTATCTACTCTCAATTGAATCTCGGCACTTGGGGTTGAATTTGACGGGAACCAAGTGGACCTGGATACCCCCAATTTTAGCTCCATAGCTGATGACGTCATTACATGGGCTGGTATACAAAGTCCAGTATCTCTTATGAAAATCTATCATGGAATTACAAGATCTTGTAATGAAAAGTTTCATTCAATACGTTTATCAAGATGTCTCAAATACTGATGAGTGAGAATCATTGTGAGTTCTCCTTGATGATACATGATTGTGCAAAGTTGTATGTACTAGCAGCATTAATCAAATTTTCACTTTTGACCCAACTTTCCAAGATATGTTGATGTTAAAACTTTTTTCACAAAAAATAATCTAGACAAATACAGAAAGTAACTTGTAACTTTGGCTTTCAAAATTAGTTGATCTCTTTTGATTTAATTTTGACTTACCATCATATGGTGAATCATATAAAATGTCTCTATTCTTGGAATAAGACTGGATTTGTCTTGGTGTGCTGTATGTGCTTGATGACACACCTGATGATGTAGCTCTCAGATGCTTGGGTCCAGAGTAGAAAGGAGTATATGTGCTTTGTACATCTAGTCCAACTGTGGGCAACAATACAGACAATATTTGGCTGTATAAATTTACTATTGAATTGAGGGAAACAACTGCTGCAATGATGGTAGAATAGCTTAATCCACAGATAGATAAAGCCTTAGTCCCGAGGGGGGGGAGGTACTCAAAAAAAATGTTGGTAGGTATGTGATATCCGCGATATCCAACATAGATAAACAGATATTTGGTCAAAAATAGGGTCTAAAGAACTGATTTCTTCCTTAGGAACTGCTTTTCCCATGAAAATAGGAATATTTGAACTGAAAATTGCTCAAAATTAGGTTGGAAACTTAATAAAACACACTTTTGAGTCATTTTCTTTGAAAATGGGGGTCATAGTATTCTGAAATGAGTTACGTGATCTGTGATTGGTGATCTATCATTTTGATGATATGTTATATGAGTTCTGCTGGAGATTCTGTACATTCAACATTTTAAAAATGCTGTGGATATTGGATGAAGCTATGACTTCATTCTTTTCAAATAACGATATTTTTATCAGTACACTATGGTATAATCAGGCTTTAAATACACACATAAAGCAATACTAGTAAGTATTTTAAACAACATTTCTTCCATATTCAAGGGTATAAATCCACATCTCGTATTCTCTTACAGTACATCTTTTAAAATGTTTACTTGAGGGAAACATGTTCTTCAATATTTCAACCTGAAAAAACTCCATCATATTATGCTGATTTCATGCTTAAACGGGATGCTTTGAACATGGAATATTTAAATTTCAGCTAGACTACCAATATGCTTATGTAGGAATTTTGGACACAAAAATTCAGAGCCTTGCGTAACAGTTATTGCGTATGCAATTTACGCAAATAAGCAACGCTTTCCATGCGCGCGCGAAGTCGCAGTACTGTTAATTACTGATTGGAAACGGGGTTGCGAACTTTCCAATTTTTCTGTGTTTTTCACAGCTTGTGGACACGCGTTGGCTGCATTCAAATTGCCAGGTCGTGTCCGAAATTTATTTGAAACAGTGAAAGTATAAAATCACTGTTACGTGGCTTACCAAATTCCTGGCTGATCAAATTGACACTCAGTTCTTCACCTCTAGATGCCCTCTTCACTTCAATTTTTCTTGTCCATGGTCCAGTCCGAAAGATTTGAGAATCCCTAGTTAAAAAGACGACAGATATGTTATGCACCCAATAGTACTATATGCATGTTCCAACAGACATTTGGCATAATACCTATACTTTAATCAACATCAAATAAGTGGGCCTCTTCACATCATGAATTGATACAGATAAGCGTGTGCGTAGTTGAATACAGCACGACTGCCGGAGATGCAGCGCGTGTTGTACGTGTGACTTGTGTGTCAGTATCTACGGCGCGCGTGCAAGCGGGATTATGTTTACTTGCGGATGAAGAAAAGCCTCATAATTCCCGCCTATTTAGTGTTGATCAAAGTATAACACCGTATGTGTACAGGACCAGGGTAGAGTTTTGCAGAGGGTTAGGAGACTCCATTCAGATTCTCCCTCATTGACTTTGTAAGAGTCTTTGAATTTTCTTCCTTTCAGTTCGTGTAAAATATTCAAAAGTTTTTGACAATATCAGGGGACTCTTGTGCTTTTGATTTTGTGAGTGCAAATCACAGCTAAAACTTATTTCATTTTAATTGTTTTATTTATGGTTTACATAATGCATTGTAACAAGCATTTATCTATATAACTATACAATTAACAAAAATAAATAAATACAAATGCATCTAAAATATTGATTCAGGCATATAAGTACAGTGTATGCAATGCCAATTCCAAATTTGATGCAGATGCATGGATTTGTGGATATTTGGCTCAATGTAAGGGAAACAGCCCTTTATGCAACAAATATAAGTTCACTTGCACGTTTATTATACCACAAAAATATGTTGCTTTAAAAAATCAGAGTGTTAAGAATATGATAGGTCATATGAATTCCAATAAAGGCCAGTCCTGCATTGGCAGGATCTACTCACAGTGGTTCATACTTACATGATTCTCTGTTTTATGACCAGCTGATTATCCATATCACCAATGATCAACATGCAGCAATGATTAGCCTTTGCCGTTTGTTTCTCTGCCAGGACCTCCTTGTTAAGGATAGTGACAGTCACATTGATCTCTGCACTTGATGCCTGGTACTTGTTTGTCTAGGTAAGACAAGATAGATTTCTTTGACATAATATTGTGTTTACTCGCAAGTGTAAGCTATATCATCAGATAGCTTCAAGCATTGTCTGTCTGCCTAAAAAGAGAACCCTCAAATCTTCTTCCATTTTGCAGAGCTGCCAACATTGGAATATTGAAATCAGGAAGAAAATGAATTTGAATGAGGAAGATCCAATCGAAGCGAGCG
>JXSR01S017464.1:26110-40393 GCA_000969725.1 Ophiothrix spiculata
CCGTCTTGATTGGTATTCACTGTCGAATTTGATGGAAACGTCGAGAGTTGGTCCGTTAATTTAAATAGACATACTTTTAATTTAATAGACATTACCTGACCATAGATATGTGGCGTTGAGGAGAATCTTTAAATTAATATCATTTCGACAAAAGTCGCAATAATATTTTCGTTACGTAGGTTCTGCTTTTGACAAAAAATAAAAAGAAGTTACAATATGGCCACGCGCCAAGAATATCAGTTACCCGATCCCTAACAAAACCGTATTACTAAATTTATATATCCAACCATCAATCAGTATAACAGCACTGCCGACACAGGATACATAATAGCCTAATCAGCAGCTCGTAGGATTGGATAACCAGGATTGCAATTTCATTCTATGTGTTGCTCTCAGAAAGATATTCATCGAAAAGTGAATGACTTTATAGGGAATTCACCCTTGTGGAACAATAGTCATGTCTGGGACTCTTAAAGAGCCATTTGTTTTAAGCGGACATGGTTTTAGAATTGACAAATCAAATTTACAGGATAATTCCCCAATACGCACAGTTACTTTTTTAGTATATTTTGGGCGGGATGTGTATACTGACCTGTACAATTTGTAATAAGGACTAATAATTATTCTACAGCATTGTTCACGGTCTGGCTTGCCAACTTGTTATGCACCTTTTTATAACTACATACGACGTAGTTTCATGGAAGGTAGACGAACAATATTATGTGATGGTATTTGAAAAATATTTAAGGTAAACTTTTTCATTCCATTTAGCCGCATAACATAACTTAGACACATGGTACTTAGATGCATTAACATCAGTATATAATATGTAGGTTTGACAATATATTTGGGTTTGGTAGATCATATCATATACTATTTTCGTCGAGGGGTCAAGAAATCGATATACATCAGAACATACAACAGCCAGCTCAACAAAGACCGAGGACGACACATACTTTCCAAAGCCTACAGTTCCATCTTGTGTCAGAGTCTAGCGGCCGGTGACTTTTCAGGTCACTGACCCTTGACTCTGACACTCCCGTACCAACAGTCAGAGTGACCATGCCATAGAGTTTCATGGTGAAAGCTCTCAAAGGTGAGCACTTTATTTGCTTTGAGAAACAGTTTTAAAAACCTTCAAATCATATCATATACTAGTATTTTCGCTTGTTCACATGACTTTTTGAAAGTTTATAAGGCTTACTATGAAAATATATGGCGTTAATCTCGTATTCTTTTTGGAGTATCATTTTTCCTGAAAGCAATTGCGGAATAAATACTACTGAAGAGAATAACCTGTTCAACAGGGTTAGTGTTTTAGATAAATTTACATGTTTAAATCAAACAATTACATTGCAATGATACACAACAATATTAAATAACATTGAATGTACACAAACCCTTTATGCACACAAATGTTTCCCGGTTTAAAAGAAACATACGTATAATTTCAAACGAGTTTCACCTGAAGAATACCATACACATTTTCAGACTGAGTCAAAAAGATTGCAGATCTTTGTTTGAAGACGAAATGTTATAATTCATGAATTTGTTTGGCAATGTTATTCAATATCACGCTTCTTTTATAGCTGAAGTTACCTACGCCATAATGTGTATTGGAAAGTTTATCAGATTTATCATTACTATATATTTAGATTTAAGTGTTTGAATTCTTAATTCCTTTAGTAAATACAACACTTAGTTCGTTCTCAATGTAAGGTTGCTTTTTTACACATTTCATTCAATTTTGTTTAAAGTAATAGACTAACGTGTCTCTGGAAAGCACAAATTTAAATGATCGCTTTACCCCAGGCTATTGTCATACCAACAATTATTACACGCACATTACTGCACGTTGCATACAAGCAAATAGCCAGACTGTCATGTGATCAATACCACATCAAAGACAAAATCCCACCAAAAAATACCACGTGCTTTTTATACCAGAAAAAACGTGGTTTTGGTTTACTTTATTGTTACTTATCTCTAAAAAATCATTTTTTGTTTAGAATTATTAGTAAGTTAAACATTAATCAAGAAGGCATCATTAAAGCAAAGCAATAGTAGAATAATTATTCTACTATTTCCATATTTAAAGTTAGGTATAATGTTTTCATTGGGTAGGGGAAGCTTACAGAAAGTCTCAAGATCGTAAATAAATGGCCTGTCTGAATCTCTAAATGATCTAAAACGAATCAACGAAACTTGATGTTAATGTTATAACCCTTAAAACCGATGTCGCAGGTGCCTCGATTGGTGCCCCTTTCTATTCATTAGTCTCACTGAAACTAATGCTATCGATTATGACCATTGAAATATCAAGGTAATTTTCATGGTAGTGGTCATTCATCCTAGGAATAACCTTGATGGTCATGTTACTCCCCTTTTTGTTGTCTTTTTCGTGTTTCTCTTTGGTTTTCTGTATTCTTTTGTATTCCTTTTATTGTAAATGCCGATAAAACCAATATAAGAAGGAAAACAGTATCATTTTAAAGCAGATATTTACTGCTCAAAGACAATGATTAATAGAACCCTCCTTATTATTTAGCATTTGTTCTGAATCATTGAAGCTCTTTTTCATCCAACTAATCATTGAAAATTATAAGATAAAGAAGAACATTCCAAAGCCTCTCATTTCCTACTGTGCATTACAGACTCTTTCTATGTAAACTGCAATATGTTACCAAGTAACCAGCTGGTTTATGTTCTTGTGTAAATCACATACAAGATATATTCCTGTTATATGTTTAACATTATGGGCTTGAATAATGAAAACATTAGAGTGGATTTAGAAATTTTAAAAATGTAAAAATGAAAATGACTGAAAATAGATTATTATCAAACTGAATTTCTATATTTTAAAATTTAACATATCGCCACGCTAATAAAATCATTGTCTGTCAAAAATTAAGTAAACAGTCTATTTTTGAATTTGGTTGCCTTTTTTGAGCATTGATGATACAAAGCACATATGTGACCGTCCACCCAAACCACCCGTCAATGCAACCTTTTGTCATTTTCACTTTTTAGATATTTACAAAGACCATGTTATAAGCATTAAAATAATACCTCAATAAACTTCACTCGATTTCCAGAAGCCAAGTTAGAGTCCGTCAAAGGTTGTCAGGGAGTAAAATGTACAACTGAGATAAACACGTTCAAAGATAGTTTAAAGATTTTCCTTGACTGCCCTTTTCAAAATTGCGACCATTTTCTTGAAATGACATTTTGCTGGTGTTTTAAAGGAAGCACAAGGATTGCGAATCTGTCAAAAAAATCTATTTCGTCAAGTTACGACCTTGTATCGCAAAATTGTGTATTATACACACTGAAATTGTTAATACAAATTTCAAAATACAAATTCGCTTATCTAATTTATTTACCTTACCTTGACCCATTGACTTGTATTCGATGTTATTAAAACAGTGTTAGTTATTTCCATAGTAACTCAAATTAAGCATATCTATATTAAAATTGACATGAACTAATAGATTAATAACATGGAACATCGAAATTGACGTTGATATTACAAAACAATTACTAAACAATTCTCCCATCTCATTCTTATAAAGCCACATTTAAGGTTATTACTTTAAGTGAAAAGACGAGTGTTACAAACTGCACTTTACATTGGGTTGAGGTCCAAACAATTATATATGTAACAAAAGGTAATGAACTTCTACAATAGAAAGGTAACATAATATTAAAGGACTTAAATGAATACGTTTCATCTGCCAAGTGAATTTTCCCAAGAGAGATGGCATAAATGAAGTGTCGTTGCAGGATTCACTTCACAAAATAAATGTCGCCCTCTACTAAGTGTTTTAAAATTAACGCTGGAAACCAACCACTGTCGTAGTTCCTAAAAACGAGTGGGAAAAATTTAATTAGACCCTAGATTGGTCATTGTTTTTTATTTAAAGATTTTGTCCTAAATCTTTCCCAAGTATCTGACCATAACCAATGCCCATAGTCCATGGTTTTGCTGACTTTTGACCTTTTTTCTTTGCTGGCCTCCACACACGCAAACTAGAAATACTGTGCAATTTTGGCTAGAGTAGCAGACGCCACTTTGAAATGGGCTTTTGCGAAATCAAGCCGATAAACCCGATTTAAATTCACCTTAAATGCAAGGTTAGGTCATAATCTTGAAGAAAAATAAGGTGAGAACAAGAGCTATTCATTAATTTGGCCGGGAAATGACCATATTTGACCTTTGTTTAACATGTAAAAGAATAGGCCAGCTATTTACTGGTGTGGACCCTGTAGTGCAGTGACTAATGTGTACCATCGCGGCAAAAGGGAGCATTTGTCGGTATGCACTCCTGTGTCTAATTTACAAACATTATTTTAAAAGCAGTGATTAATACTAGAAGAGGGTGATTAAATGTTATATTCCTTGTCAAATAGGTCAGTTCAAATGTGTCGTAGGTTATCTCATTAAAAGACAAAAGCTTTAGTTTACAAATAGTGCACAAATTGCAATTGACAAAAGAATCGAATTAAGCTTACCGCACAAAAGAGGCCTGCCATTCAAAATATGGGAAAGGCCATTGTCAGCGACTAAAGCAAATATGTCTGACCGTTTTGCTTAAGTTTGCTTTCCCTCGTGTAAACACAAAAGGATTGTTACGGATTGCAGTAATTTGCAAGTGGAGATTATCTTATTGATTCCAGTAAATAGAATAGGTAATGGGTTAACAAAGTAACAATGAATGGATTGAAAAAATAGCTGGTAGCTATAACATTGCACCTTAGTACCATATATTTGTTGTATTTGTATTATTTTTATGTGTTACGCAACCTTCAAAAAAGGGCGTGGCCTATTACGTCATTAACGAGCTCGAATATTTTGGCACCCTTCTAGGATTATCAAGCACCCCCAAATGAAAGTTCATGCCAAGTTTGGTGCTTTTATCCAGAAGTGCACGATCAAAACAGTTAGTCAGCTCACTACCAAGGTTGCTACAAAATTCTTGAATGGAATTCACACAAATCCAGACACAAGTATAGGCCGACAACTGCACCTTTTTGCCGCGACGGTACAAAGATTGGATATGTTATCATTAAAAGATAATTAGGGTTTGTCTGTTTAATTTGCCTACAGGCTTTGTCACATATCACGAAACGTACGAATAACGAACTGATAACGTACACTGGTTTGGTCATTGAAATACATGAATATCGATTACCAAACAGTGTACGTTTAATATTAGTACATTATTCGCACGGTACGGTGATGTGTGACTCAGCCTTTAGTAAGAGTGCGGTACTAAATGACCTTGATTACGCATTTTAAAGTTTTGAGAATAGTACCTACATTTTTTAGATGTATATTAAACAAGTGGTACACTTTTCAATTGTTTGAGGTTTCAATATTGACGATGTAACAATTTCATTTTGTTACAAATCGGAAATGCTTATAAGACCAGTATGCAAGTAGTAAATGCAATTAGTGGTTCAAGGTCAGCGTTAAGTGATGTCTATTATCATCAACAGAGATCACTTTGTAAGCAGACAAAATGCTCAATTGATTGCATCATTAATATTGACATACATATTTTAAGCCCGTGCCATTTTTAAAAGCGTATTGGAATTGCAAAGAGATAATTGATGTAAATAATTTAAAATGAAGCCCACATTCACGATGGTGTGTTGTTTGCCCTTTTAAGTTATTTTGTGGTTAAAACAATGCCTGTTGGCTTATTTTCTGAAACAAAGACATAGAAAAATAAATATATGTATATAATTTACTCTTATTGTAACATATTTGGCCGCATTCTGTTCAACAATTCTTTAATTATGTTCTTTTTTATATTATATATTTGACTTGCTGTAGTCTCTGACACAGACTTAAGATTATTTGACAACTTACTGACAAAGGCAGGTAAAATATGTACTTTTCGGGCAAGCGCTAATGATAACTTAAAATTCCTATCACAAAAAAGCAAAAGGAGCTATATTTGGATTTTAAAGATCCACAACGATCTCTTTTGGGCATTAAAACATACTTTTAATACGACACGTCGTTTATCTTTCAAGCAGTTTAGCCATTTAAATGTTTGCGTGCATTAAGGATAGATTATAAGGACATCTTCATTTAGAGTGTAAAGAGTGGACTTGCTGTTTGAAAGGAATATAATTCAGGAAAGTGCGCCCTTTAAGCTGCTAACACTTTTTGAATAGCTAATGAACACGAAAACAAAAGACCATTTAATACTGTTTCTGGCACTTACAAAATGCGCATGGGATCATAACGTACACAGTATTCGTTTGAGTCGAGTGTGTAATGTATTACCAAAAGATTAAGTAGTTATTGAATTTCATTTAACCCGTTCAAAAGTTCTACGACACATATCACTTCGGGAAAGGTCGTAATTCCTTTACGGTGTATGAATGCCTTTACTGTACCGTAAAGGAATTCATTCACTCTTAACTTTGAATCAAGGTTTGGAGCAACCTGTGAAAAAAGGAAAACATTTTAAAGCATTTTCATATTGAATTGGTCCAATTCTACAAATTAAGCTATGAAATTTTGAATTCGATCTGCCAAAAATGTGTGCATTTTTTTCAAAAAAAAACCCAGAAATATTTTAGTAAATAGAATTTAAAATTTCATTATTAATAGGTACCATTCAATATGAAAAGCTCCGATTTTCACAGGTTGCTCCAAAACGTGATTCAAAGTTAAGAGTGAATGAATTCCTTTACGGTACAGTAAAGGAATTCATATACCGTAAAGGAATTACGACCTTTCCCGAACTGATATTTATTTTATTTAATTCTTATTTTGCCTGGGGATATAGGATATATATCACTGTAACGAAAACAACACTTTCAAAAATATGCAAGCTTTGTAATACTTAAATCTATAATAGTCAAATATGTGTAAACCACGCCAAGCAAGGACAAACTGATGCATCGTTCATTGTCTTATCATGATTTTACCACTGAGGTTTGAAATAAATTAAAACTGAGCGGAGTAACCATTTTTATTTATCATGTTTATCCTAGCAACAACATTGGCAGTTCAGGAAATAATTATGTTAATATCATTTTAATTTTCTATGAAACTCAATTATTTTCCGGAAGACTGTCTTTGCGATATTGCTTTGAATACTTAATAATGTGTGAATACGCTATCAGCATATTCCCAATGTAATCTTTATACTACTAATTCTACATTTTATGTATTTGTTTTAAATTACTGACGGACAGAATCATGTTTCTGTTTATTTCAAAAATATGAGATCTTACTTTCACAAAATGAGCTCAAGTCGAAAGAGAACATTTTGCACAAAAGACCTCTCAGGTGATAAATGGGTGGTGAAAATCAATTTAAAAAGTTACAATATAAAGATCTATGCATTCATTGTCACTTCCCAAAGTTTGTTGTCCATAATGCAAAGTTATTTGGTCTACAGAAAAAATTGCACCCAGTTGTCATATTTGACGACAGGACCGTAGCCAGGGGGTGCGGTTGGGGCGTCGCAATCCCCCCCCCCAAAAAAAAATCCCTAAATGTCCACCAAGAGAACAGTTAAAGTGCCAAAACACGTAAATGTAGGTCATTTTTTAATAAAGTACTACAAAAATGCTTGAAAAACTACTCAAAACCTTTTTCTTTTTCTCTCTTTGTTTTTGTTTTGTTTTTGCTTGTCCCTTTGTCAAAACCACTAAAATTAGTTTAGAGGTGACCAAAACGAAAATGTTTCCTCCAAAAGGTCCACTTTTTGAAAATCCGCACCCCCCCCCCCCCCCTTGACAAAATCCTGGCTACGGATATATGTTAGAATCTCCTCTTTCCTCTGATAACAAAAAATATGGAAATCGGTCAAAAAATGACGTTATTATAACGTGATAAAGCATGACCGACCTGAAAATGTTAATTTTAGCAAAATACAATGTTTTTCTTTTGGCTAAAAGTCGGTCTGTCGACAGTAGGTTTTAAGTTGGGGAAATGTGTTACTTTGCACAGTGGCTATGTAAATATTACTTAATGGTCACATCATAAAATTATCTTAAGAACCTCTAAAACATAATTTGTGAGTTTTTAATTTGATAAAGATCAACATAAGTTACATTTAAAATTATAAGTTTAAGAAGACAGAATACAAAAATTCGGGTTCAAAACGGTCAATGTGAACTATATCCATTTTCGACCCATGAAAAAAAAATATCTGCAATAGTTGTGGAACAAAGCTATAAATATTATTGTTACTGAAAACATGTTTTCTTTCATAAACGTGTTTAAAACACATCAGATAGCAAATGTACGTATTATGATCAGTCTGAGAACTTTTTGCATAAAAAGTGCTTAAAGGGGCGTTTGAAATATGCAATAGAAATAACCAACGCCTTCGTCAAAACAAGCACGTTTATAAAACTGTCAAGATAATAAAAGTTAATTGTGATATTGTCAAATATGATTAAACCGTCTTAGCGACAACTTGATATGAATACGTAATTATTAGGATGATTTCTTGCTATTCAAAGACAATAATGAAGAAAGAACAATTCTGAAATTTTTTCTTTTTATTGTAATTTGCATCAATGCATATTTTTTTTCAATATCACTGTATATGTAAATGAAAGGTTTGACAGAAAAAATATGAAAAACATAAAAAACTAGAAACGTGGTAAAATGTTATTTTTTATCCCTATGTGCGCGGAGAGGTGAGACAAAATAATTTTTCTTTTCTCTTTTTTTCCATTGATTATTATAAATTACTAATAACCACGCCTGATAACCGATATAGATGAGTCTCCGCAATATGAGCCCATACAGGGTGTCCCAGAAAAAAACCTTACAATCTTTGCGTGCAATTTTCTTGGATTCAACGGATAGTCCGAAAGTATTTTAAGGTTGCATTTTATAGCCTATGAATTGAACTTTCAGATACCGTTTGTTTCATTTCATAAGTTATGTTTTATCATATATTTTGGTGGATTTTGTCTGGTCCAATTTCATGATTTTTGGCCATTAAGTAAGGATGTTTCTGAATGGAATAAAAATGGGTCACCTTGGAAAATTTATCATATCTTTTTTTATTTTTACATCAAATTTGTTCATTTTTCAGCACAGATAAAAAAAAAAGAGCATGTACGTAATTCGTGAGTACTTATTTTTACAGTTGATCGAGCAGATCAATGACAATACTCAATAGAGCTTCATTCAAGGGGAACTTACAAACTCATAGGATCAGAAAATGTTACATTCAAATATTTGACAAAGCATAACTTGTGTTGTACACCACCGATTGAAATGAAACAAACGATATCTGAAAGTTCAATTCATGGGCTATAAAATGCAATCTTTTACATGCTTTCGAACTATCCGTTAAACCCGAGAAAATTACACGCAAAGATTGTAAGGTTTTTTATTGGACACACAGTATACTACGTAGAACACAGCATCAACTTCGTGCCATACTACTTATCACTAGCATTACCCTCATTATAACAAAAAACAAAATCAGTATTTAAAAGACCAACTTAATTGCGTGTTTAGAACGGCGCTAAAATTACACCAGAGAAACTGATAGCACCTTAGTCATTACAAGCACGTATGCAATACCTGTTAACTTCAGAAAAATCACTCATTGAACATACGTTGAAACTGACACTATGACAACTGGAGATGAATGGACAATGGGATATTTTTGTTTGAATGAGCAGAATAATCGTCATATTATTAAAAGCCACTGTCTTTACTCTTAATAATCTAAACTTTTTAAAACAATAGATGATATAACTATTCGCTATTTTTCTGCATTTGCTACACTTAAAGGTATGTATTCCGATCTGGTGACAGATTTTCCATATTTGAATGAACTTCATCGCCTACATAAAGCAATTGTAAAGTTTCATTAGCATACCTTAAGTCCATATTAATTATACAGGCAAACATGTGACTGAGAGTGGCCAATAGAATGATATAGGATATTTCTTTTTGTTAACAAAATATTACAGTAATTCAGTACTTTTTTGGTCATATCTCTTCAATGAAACATAATAATGGCGTGACAAATTACAGGGGTTATGAGAAATATATGCGCCTTTTTGTGGAATCAAAATCTCCAATTTTGTGAGTGACAGTGATCGGGCCGGATACACACCTTTACAAACTAAGCATAATTGTTCTAAGTTACTCTAGTTCTATCATAACCAAATTGATACTTTTAGCACCTCAAACATTACACGACAATCAATAACATTTTTATTATGGATGACATAAAAGGTTTTTAAAAGCCGCCGACCCAATTTCTTGTGTTAACCATGCATGGCTACGTCAAATATAAAGAAATAGCACTTTAATCATTTCAAAGCGCGTTTTAAAACATGTTAGCCTTGACTTTACTATAGAGTAATTTATTTTGCATAAAAGACACATGATGTAAGAATAAAGATAAAAAATATAACATACATTTTGCACACTAACGTTGATTTTACAAGAGAACAACAACAGCAGTAGTAATATTTTAAAAGCTTTATACTATCACCGTAAGAATGTGAAAAGCAAAAATGTCGAAGTGGTACTAGGTCATTTGAAAAAAATAGAAAAGGAAATTTCCCTAGTTTTTAAAATGATGTGTCGATTCCACAGTGTTCAAGTCTGTGCGATATTCGGAAGTTATTGAGGATGAAAGACAACTGGGTACTATGAAATCGTTAAAGAGCACTTCACCTTGTATAGGGTTTCGCCAAGGAAACCCAACTTGGTACTTGGTACCAAGTAAGCTAAAGGAAGCTTATCTTCAACAGGGCTCCAAGATGTTTTTTAAATTCAGTTTTGAATGCAGGAGGAGGACCGGAGAACCCGGAGAAAAACCTGCGGAAGCGAGCATGGACTGAAAACCAAATCATGAGTTTTATGAAAGAAGACTCACTTGTCTTTAAAATGATGTGTCGATTCCAGTGTTCAAGTCTTCTTCACACACACGATAATTAAATTTTTCAAATGTCGGTAGATGACAGTCTGTGTAAATCTTACACTCTAAAAAAAGTTGGGTAAAAAAGTGAACATGGTTGGCAGGTTGGGTTAAATTTTGCACAATATTGGTTTATTTTGTACACGATCTTGGGTAAATGGTGCACGTTTTACCCAACATTGTGTCAAATTTTACCCAACCTGCCAACCATGTTCCCTGTTTACCCAACTTTGTTTAGAGTGTACCTACTATACACAATCATAAGTCAGAAATTGGTAATACCAATATGGGGGAGATATAAGATAAAATGTTTCCTTGTAGTTCAATGTGGTTTATTTTCAGAAGAGTAAAACTTACAGAAAATCATTTGAAGCCATTAAACATGAAATGTAATCCTCTTTCAAATGCAAAAGTTTTCAAGTCAATTGAGCATATATTAAACAATTTATTATTCAAAATGTGAACAGTCTAAAGGGAAAGTGACGGAGGAAGCATAGGGTGAAGGAATCGTCACTGACTTGTACACAATTTGAAAAAATACCAATCCTTAAAATGTTGTCACATGAAAACTTGAAATCTTACAAGAACGATTTTGCGGGGGGAAATCATTGTTAAATATTGCATTGAGTAATTGTTACTTCCAATTTTTCGCTAAACTCATTTCTGTGGTAATTTCTCATCAATAATGTTACACTGACCTATCGATAATGTTTCTGACCTGTTCATGAATTACGACCATACAAAGAGTCGAGCTCGTGGTGTGTTGTGTGGAATCATGTTCATGTCTTTCCCTTAACATGCTTAATGAACTTCATACATCTCCGCTCACAATGCATTTTTATAATATAATTTTCATTAATAATTGTTCATAATCATGATTAAGTATGAGTGGTTGTTATTAATCAGAATTAAATACCAGTTTGGAACGGTCCTTTGTCACGTAAAACCATGTGTATGTGTTCAGTCAATATTACTATAGTAATATAAAAAAATACCATCATAGTTTAGAAATGGATATTACTTTCAAGATATAATGTTTGTCACGACACGTATCGTAAAAATGAAGTATATACAAAGTGATTTTATATCCAAAATTACTTTCACTTAACTCATTTGGTTTGGGATTATTAATGCTCTCATTGTGTATGTGGGGTGTGTGTTGGCATTGTCGAGTTTGTAAATGATCAACATGACAGACATTTTGGTCATTTACACTGAGTTTTGACAACAAATTCAACCCACAAAAATATAATTATGACTGATTTATTATCTATGCAAATATAACATGTGGTAGCCATTGGAGTAAGTGAGTTTTGAAAAAAAAACCACTCTTCAAGTTATCGATGCGTAATAAGAAACAACTAGGATTTGTTTACGAAAAACAATTATTTCGGCAATTCAGCCTTTGTGCTAGTCAATGTTTTAACCTCTTTGCTCATAAAGGTAACATGGTTTTGATTGCATTGATCAAAATAACTGATACAGATCAATATCATAGAACCGAAGTCCACAGTCTCACCATGGGAAACTTATGAATCCTTTTGGGATTAAAATCAGAGTGCATGTGCATGATGAGTTTTCATCCTATCCAATAATATGCTTTTAATAAATGAAAATGGCTATAATTTTTCCATGACATCACTTTCACTTTTAGTAAATGAAAAAAATAGTCACAAAACGTAGCCACACTGCGTTTCTTGTAACCATAGATATTATAAATATCAGTTACCTAATCCCTAACAACTGTAAATCTTATACTAGTATTTTCAACAATCAGTTTACCAGCACTGCTGACACAAGATACACCAGAGTCTAATCAACATCTCGCACGGATAATATGACAGCTCCAGGATCACAATGTTATGCCGCATTAACGCGGGATGCTTTGCGAAAGATGTTCACCGAAAAGTGAAAGACTTTATAGGAAATTCAACCTTGTGGTACAAAGGCTATATCTGAGACTCTTTGCAAGGAAATATTTAATAGGTTACTATACTCATTTTACCCTTGTTTAAGAGAGGACTTGCACAAAAATAGATTTTGTTTTATTAAAGGTACGGACTTCATATTTGGTGTCTAGGAAAACCCCAAGAAATCAACTTATGTTTATATTAATTGGCTGCCATTTTGGATTTATACATTAAAATATACATGCTTGAAATCACATCTTTTTTCAATAAAAGATAAAAGTTTACCTTTAAAATGATCAAATAAACATTCTGGAAAGTGTCAACCAAATCCATTGATTCAAATGTTTTGAAAAATAACCACTTTACATAGATAGCTATACCCTGTACTGTACACAGAGAGCTCTTTAACGCTCTATTCTTGAAAATTCAAAGTGTAGATATGAAAATATTAACAGCAAGCAAAAGGCACAAGTTACTACACAGTATAGCTCTCCAATTACTCCTTATCTAGCAGTATTAAAGAAAACCAAACTTGGCGGTGACAATTTTTTGCACATATTAACAAACTTGTTGTAGAATTTGAACGTTTCCATATCAACACGGTTGGTATTCCTCGCGTATGTAACTCATATGTGTTTAACAACATGTTACCTAAACTACAAGTGATGATTTTTTGAATAGTAAAACCATATGGGAATAATATGATATCTGTTCATGTTATATGATTCCAATTGTTAAAAAATACATTGCATCTCTCTTTACATGAATGTTTTCCCTTCGTATAATTATGAGTTGGACATTGAACATTTTGTCTCATTGAAACCTGTTACTAGATAAGCCGAACATATCGTGTTTCAAGACTTAACCCTGACAATTCATGCTATAGTTATGAATTCAGCATACTATAATGATATTTTATCTATAAATTATTTATATTCAATAATACATGATGGTATTGATTGATATACATGTCGATCTTAGCAAGTATCTTTTAATACATATAAAAAAACAGTTTAAATTATGTAAATTTGCTTTAAAATCATCTATGAGTTACTGATATAAAATTGATTTACAACCATTTCTAAAGCTCCTTTAAATTCCTATAAATATAAAGGAATTTTTTATCCGGATTTGTCCAAAAATCGTCATGAAAATGCAAAGATCGTTCATACATTTAGCTAGTTCAAATGTTCTGTCCGTGCATAACAATGCATTTTGTAATCCTTAGTAAAATATTTTGTTAACCCATTACTGGAGTCAATAAGTATAGATAATCCCCACTTGAGAAATTACAATCCTTAACAATCCTTTTGTGTTTACACGATAAAAAGCACAACTAAAAATCTCTATTCGGTTTGCTTTTCGTCGAAGACAATAGCCTATCCTATACTTTGATTGACAGGCCTCTTTTGTGCGGTAAAATTAATTCGATACTTCTTTTG
>JXSR01S017465.1:8625-28207 GCA_000969725.1 Ophiothrix spiculata
TATTTTTAAAACAAACAAATATGGTTTAACTAGCCTCGGGCTAATTTTTTTTTGTTCCTTTGAAAAAATTCATGTTCCTAAACAGATAAAAAGGGTACAATTAAAGCAAATTCAACATATATCATTTAAGCAAGGACCAAAATTATCATAGATTCAAAAACATTGTCCGGGACTAATTTTAGACCTGTTTGAGCATACTGACACATGACATCATTATTTACACGGAGATAAAAAGGATTGTTTTGTAGTGACAGAGCTCGGAGAAAGAGCGGTTTCTTCAATTGAAGTTTTCTACGTATCACTAACTACACATTTCTATCAGGGGATTTTATTTAAAATTTAAAATACTAAATCGGAATCGCATCATTAAAAGGTATAAGTGGCGTTCGGGTGCTCGTATGCATCGAGGTAAAGAGACTTGGTGTCATAACTGAAGTTCAGTATATTACGGGTAATCCCACGAGAGTTGATAGAGATACCACAGCATGGATTTCAAGCCTATAATGTGTCCGTAAGATGGTGTTATAATTAACACATTCTGTACCATGAATATGTAAGCTTAAAATAGATAACACGAACGCTACCTAAAAGACTTTAATTAACGCTGTGTGTGATTGCAATAACCACAGAGGGATTTTCGTCAGTACTTTTTAGCCATGATAGCACTTATACATGTATAATGTCATTTCTTTTTAACCTATTACTTCTTAGTTAAAGTAGACGGGGTTTTTAAGACTTTCACATGCCACCATTAATTTTCTTTAAGAACATTGTTTTCAAGGGTGCTTTATTACTTGGCATTTGGCACTGTCATTTAATTTGAGATTATTAAATTAACTAAATGGTAACTGGTAACATTTCCTGAAAAGCAGATAGGATTTTGAAAAAAAAACCTTCTAGCTGAGGTACCACCATCAATTTCGTCATCAACATTTTTTTTTTATCTGGGGTGCTTTATCCAACATTCTTTTGTCGCGATGTCTTTTAGTAGGGCATTGTTAGATTAAGGTGGCGTAGCACAGATAGAATTTCTCTATTCATTTTTCTTACATTTTGATATAAGAAAGATCCATTTAAAAAACATTGTTCTAACATTTTTACCAATGATTTCTATTGCAAAATCGAATACATTATGACAAAAACACGGCTCTATGTTTTTTTTTTCTTTTACACATATGCTTTGGTCCTTTAGAGTACTTTAAAAATAACAAAAATATGGTCTTACTATTTGAGATAATAAGCAAAGATCTGTCAAAAAATGCATTTTTAACAATGACAAATACCTTTAAGCACTGTTCGTTTTGAGTCCTGTGCTTGTGCGCAGGGCAGGCCGTCTGGAGTAACGCGTATGGTTTTATTCGTGATAATAGATAGTTTGCGAAAATAAGGTTAAGGTTACCGTATGCGATAACCTAACTGTAAAATGCATTACGGTTATCGCTACGACATTCGCTAACGCTATTTAGGAAGCTATCTTTAGGGACTGATTTATAGATATGCATGAGTTTTCTTTATATCCCTATACTTTGTAATGGGTTAACACTCACTTGACCAAATGTGTGTGGAAGTTTATAATTGCTAGTCCCTAATGCTATGCGTGCGCATGTGGCAATGAAATCATTCAACCATGAAATTAATTTGTACCCCGTTGTGATCACTAAGCATGAATACCTGTAGTCCTTTTGTTCTGGTCAACATCATTCGATTAGTTTTGCCAGAAATGAGAGCATAGTATGTGCGCCATAACAGTTTAACGTATGTCTCGCTTTAACTTAGCGTGAAATCTAGCCATTCTATACATTATTTCTTCATTCATCGGATCAATAAACGCTATTTTTAAGGATAATGTTACCGATAATGCAATCGCAACTGGCAGTCACACGCTAATCAAAACACACATACATCAATGGCAACCACTCAAGCAGTGAATAGTACTGACCAAATGTCCCAAATTAAGCTCCAAATTGTACAATGTCACACACTTGTTTTATATAACTTTAATTATAGGTTACACTTTGTTGAACATATCTTGACTCGTCTAAATGGCATAATTTGTATGAATAAAACAACACGAGACGCATATAATAGTGGTGTTTAACGTACAGCTTTGATTGAAATTAAGTTCAATAAGGGTTCCGCTGCCGTTATTTTAACAGCTGCTTATTTGCATTTGAAAAGAAATAACGCATCCTCTCAAATAAGAATGATCGACACACGTGTAAGATCGCGTTCATTTAGAGTGCCAGAAAATCCCGTTAAAATCACGGGATAAAACCTTTGAAACTGTGCTAAGCTACCAGTAGGCCTAAATTTTGCAGAAGAGATCTAAGCGAACAGACATAATGAGGACCTAATAATTATGAACCCTGTATGTTTCTGGCATATTTTATTTATTGTACTCATATTAAACATACGTTAAATGCGTAACAGCTGATACTATCAACTGTTCTTAGATATGTGAACAAGTCTCTGAGGTCCGTATGTTCAAAAGAGGTTTAACGGTTAGACTAGGTTTACAGTTAGACATGGTTTAAGTCAAATTTGTATCACATCTTAAGTATATATATATTTCCTTGACCAATATTGTCATATTTTGTAATGCTTGTAAGATTTCAAGTTGATTCTTTAATTTTGAAAGTTGATGTAGTTCGAAATATGCTACCAAATGGCACCAGTAATTTTGAATTTTACCTGGTCTTACTTTAAAACCGGCGTACCAGGAATGTAAGTCACGCGTTCTTATTGTCCAAGTTGTAGAGTAAAGTATAGGCTAACAATTATCATGCAACATTAGTTTCACGCTTTGTTCCGTTATGGTCTATGGAAGGCGGACTACCACTTCAGGGGGACTAAGATTCCTTCCACACTGGCGTACCAGGAATGTAAGTCCCCCATTCTTATTGTCCAGGTTGTAAAGTAAAGTATAGGCTAACAACTCTCATGCAACATTAGTTTCACGCTTTGTTCCGTTATGGTCTATGGTAGACGGACTGTCGTTTCAGGGGGACTAAGATTACTTTCACACCGGTCTAAAACTTGAACCATTTTTGTGCACACGGACCTAAGACATCATTAAATACACACAGATAAATATTATTTGGAATTATACAGCATATTGTAATGCCAGTATCTTCCATTACAAATTTATACTTATTATTAAGTACATGCTTCTATCAGGAGATTTATTTGAAATTCAAAATACTGAATTGAAGTCGCATCACTAAGTAGTGTAAGCAGCGTTTGGGTGCTCGTAAACAATGAGGTAAAGCAACTTAATTCCATAATTGAGTGAACGCAAATCTCAGGAGAGTTTATAGAGATACTTGGATTTAAGCACTTAATGTGACTGTAAGATGATGTTCTAATTAGCACATTTGTCGCCATAAATGAATGAACTTAAAATGGATAACAAGAACGCTACCTAAAAGACTTTAATTAAAGTTATGTACCATTATAAAAGCCCCAGAGAGAATATCATATTTTTATTTTAACGAGCGGTGTTTAGATTTCGTCAGTATTTTAGTCACGCATGTATATACTTTTATCACGTCTATACTGTCACGCCTTTTAACTATTATCTCTTAGTTAAGTAGTCGAGGTTTTGAAAAGACTTTAAGTTACCACCATCAATTTTTAACACCATTATTAAGGGTGTTATATCAAACTTTCTGTTGGCAACATGTTAACTTTGTTTAAGAATACTTAAACATTAACTTGAGGTTATAGGATAAATTTTGTTTAAGAAAACTAAGCGCAGTGATAAGATGAGGTTAAATAATAAAGTTACTGGTTAGTTGTATTTATTGTATTGAGCTGTGTAAAGTGCTTTGAATAGAAAATTAAGATCTTTGAATGCTATTAATTGTTTTTACGAATGTTTAAGATGTCATTAATAACATACAGATAAATACGCGTTTATCGGAATTACAATAATATTGAATTAGTCGTATCTTCCTTTAAAATTATCTATTCATCATTACTTATATACATTTCTTTCAAGGATTTCATTAACAATTTACATAATGGTACTCATAACCATCGAGGTAAGTGAAACAATGTCATAAAGGGCGCATCATTTGATTCTCAGGTGGGGGGGAGGCATGGATTTTTTTTTGAAAAAAAAAACGTTGCTGCCGAAGGCAGCGAAAAAAAAATCTTGACCCAAAGATGAGTAAAAAAACCTTTACCAACTACTTCAAGGTAAAGAAAAACGCGAAAAAAATGCAAGAAAAAAAAAATTACGAATGCGGCGGGGAAAAAAATCCCGTCGCCTACGGCGGCTAAAACAAAAAAAAACTTGACGCGACCCCAACTCCCATGCCCCCTAAAAATCAAATGATGCATCCTTAACTGCGACGAAGCATATCTCAGGTAAATCCTACGAGGGCTCATAAAGATACCGCAGCTTAGATATATAGCCCTTAATGTGGCTATAAGATGGTGTTTTAATTAACACATTCGGTGCCATGAATATGTGAGCTTAAAATGGATAACACGATGTCTACATAAACGACTTTAATTAAAGCAGTGAGCAATTATAAAACCCCAGAGGGAATATCATATTTTGTGCTACGCGAGTTGGGTTTAGGTTTCGTCAGTATTTTCTAGCCAAGATTATATATACTATTTTTCCAAATATGCTACCAAAGGTCCTTTTATGGCACAAGTAAGTTTTTACTTTTACATGGTCTAACTTTAAAACCGGTCTAAATCTTAAACCTCTTTTGTTCATACAGACCTAAGACATCATTAATTACACACAGATAAATATAAGTTTATTGAAAATACAGCATATAAGTTTATAATGCCTGAAAGTTGATGTAGTTCAAAAATGCAAAGGTCCTTTTACGGCACAAGTAATTTTGACTTTTACCTGGTCTAACTTTAAAATCTCTTTTGTTCCTATATACCTAAGACATCATTAATTACATACAGATAAATATAAGTTTATTGAAATTACAGCATTATTGTAATGCCAGTATCTTCCATTACAATTTTCCATTTATCATTAAGTACATGTTTCTCTTGGGAGATTAATTTGAAATTTGAAATTGGAGTCACATCACTGACTAGTGTAAGCATCGTTCAGGTGCTCGTAAGCACTGAGAAAAAGCAACTTTAATAATGCCATAACTCAGTCGAAGCATATCGCTGGCAAATCTCAGGAGATTTTTTAGAGATGCCCAAGCTTGGATTTTAAGCACTAAATGTGACTGTTAGATTGTGTTTTAAATAACACATTCATTGCCACGAATATATGAGCTTAAAATGGACAACACGAACGCTACCTAAAATACTTTAATTAAAGTTCTGTGCGATTATAAAAGTCCCAGAGGAAATATCATATTTTGATTTTAACGAGCAGTGTTTAGGTTTCGTCAGTATTTAAGCCGTGCATGATATTTGTTTAATCACGCCATAGACACTGTCACCTCTTTTAACTATTAGCTCTTAGTTAAAGCAGATGAGCTTTGAAAAGACTTCCAGCTATATACCACCATCAATTTGTAACACCATCGTTATGGGTGTTTTATCAAACTGTCTGTTGTTACCATGTTAACATTGTTTAAGAACGTTAAGGCCGTATTCTCGAATGATATTTATCGCTAATCAGTGTTTAAATCGTGATTTAAATGACGATTAAAATAAACTAATTCTCAAAGAGTAACTAAATACAATCACCGTTTAAATTCTAACCACGTGTCGTTAGACATTAAAATGCGTTTAAAACTAAACTAGGTCAAGGGGAGGGGGTAGTTTAAGGTGTGTTTATTATTTAATTTAATCATAATGGAATCACATTGTTTAGTGGTTCAAGTGGCGTCCGGGTGCTCATGAGCATTAAAGTAAGCGAATTGATGCCATAACTGGATCGAAGGCCCATGAGAGTTACAGAGATACCGCAGCTTGGATATAAAACCCTTAATGTGTGCGTAAGATGGTGTTTTAATTAACATATTTAGTTTTAAGCGAGCTGGATTTAGGTTTCGTCGATATTTTTTAGCCAAGATAGTGCTTATAGATACTTTCCTCTCTTTTTAACTTCTTAAGTAGACTTTGTAAAAGACTTTTACCCGCCTCTTTCAATTTCTTAAAAACGTTTTTACAAGGGTGCATTATCCAAATATCTTTAGGCACTACTAGTATGTCATTTTTGATTAGAAATATTAGATTTTGTAAAATGGTAAACGTAAACTTTGCAGATAAAGCAGATTTGATTTTGAAAAGAACTCTAGCAGAGCTATAACCATCAATTTCATAATCAACATTTTTGTTTCTAGGGTGTTTTATCCAGTTTTCTTTTGTCACCATGTCTTTTTAGCGGGGATATGTTAGATCAAATTAAAGGGTATTACGGAATCCTTTGCAGAAGAGAATAAAGCGAACAGACATAATGAGAGCAAAAATTATGAAACCAACATGTTACTGGCTATTTTTTATTGTAATATTATATCACTCCCACATAAATCAACAAAGTTAATGTCTTTTGAAATTTTTTACCATCACGCCTCTGTTTGGTAGTATATACGCATACGCGGTCAATGCAGAACGCAGTATTAATACGCGCGTGCTTAACATTGCGTAAACGTCAGACCTTATTGATAAGGGTAAAAATTAATACAATGCACAAACGTTTTAGTGATAAACAATCAACATCTGTAAGTTTTTAGAATTATGGTAGCGGAATTTATGTAGGAGTGATATAAAACAAATATTAACTGTTTATTTCGTGTGATGTATGAAAAATACTGATCCTCATTGAAAGATTAGTGAATCCAATTCACATGAATTATCAAACTTTCAATTCTGAATTGTATATTTCTCCCATCACACTCATACCCAATTATTTTTGTATAATATCAAACCTGCGTAAAATGCGAAAGAATCTAAAAGCTGATTTACTATCAACTGTTCTTAGAAACATGAACAAGTCTCCGAGACATCATCAAATTACACACAAATAAATATAAGGTTGTTGGAATTACAGAAACTTGAAATACCAGTATCTTCCATTACGATTTTATACTTATCATTAAGTACATATTTCTATCTGGGGATTTATACGAAATTTAAAATACTAAATTGGAGTCGCATCACTGAGTAGTATAAGCAGCGTTCGGGTGCTCGTAAAGCATTGAGGTAAAGCAACTTAATTCCATAATTGAGTCAAAGAAAATCTCAGGAGCGTTTATAGAGATACTTGGATTTAAGCACTTAATGTGACTGTAAGATGATTTTGTAATTGACAAATTCGTTTCCATGAATTATGTGTGAGCTTAAAATGTATAAAACGAACGCTACCTAAAAGATTTTAATTAAATTTCTGCGCCATTATAAAAGCCCGGAGGAAAAATCATATTTTGGTGTTAACGAGCGGTGTTTAGATTTCGTCAGTATTTTAGCCATGCATGTTAATAATTTTATCACGCCAATAAATACTGTATGTCACCTCTTTTAACTATTATCTCTTAGTTAAGGCTGGGGTAAACCTTCAACTAGCATGAACTGTTTTTGTACTCTAACTCTCAAACCAAGTGCATACACCATATAAAAGAAAACCGTATTTTTTGCCCCAAAAAATTTCTGGAAAGCGTAACTAAAATTTGCATTTGTGAAATTTTGAACTTTTTTGCTTTTTAGAAGAATATTATTTAGAAACAAATGTCTAGGAAAGGTTTTCTTAGATTTTTGATTTTTATCTTATTTTTTGAAAAATTGCCAAAAATAGGCCAAAATTGCAAAATTTTGCGAAAACCTTTCCTAGACATTTGTTTCTAAATTCCAAAAAGCAAAAAAGGGGGCAAAAAATATGGTTTTTGGCATTTTTTGCCAAAATTGACATTTTTGGTCAAAAAGTGATATCATCATCAAGTTCAAGGTAAAAATCTGCTTCTAAAAATGTATACTTTTATTTAGATTATGCAATTAGTTTAAAAGTTAGAGTACAAAAACAGTTTATGCCATTTGAAGGTCTACCCAAGCTTTAAAACAGACGAGGTTTTGAAATGACTTTTAGCTACCACCATCAATTGTTAACATCATTATTAAGGGTGTCATATCAAACTTTCTGTTGGAAACATGTTAAATTTGTTTAAGAACACTAAAACATTAACTTGAGGTTATAGGATAAATTTTGTTAAAGAAAACAAAGCGAAGTGATAAAATGAGGTTAAATAATTATATGTTACTGGTTAGTTGTATTTATTGTATTGAGCTGTAAAATGCTTTGAATAGAAAATTGAGAAAATTGAATGCTATTAATCGTTTTTACGAATGTTTAAGATGTCATTAATAATATACAGATAAATACGCGTTTATCTGAATTACAATAATATTGAATAAGTCGTATCTTCCTTAAAAATTATCTATTCATCATTACTTATACATTTCTTTCAAGGGTTTCATTAACAATTTACATGATGGTACTCATAAGCATCGAGGTAAGTGAAACGATGCCATAAGGGGCGCATAATTTGATTCTCGGTAGGGGGGTGGATGGATTAAAAAAAAAAACGTTGCCGCCGAAGGCAGCGGAAAAAAAAAATCTTGACCCAAAGATGAGTAGAAAAAACCCACTTTACCCAACTACTTTAAGGTACAGAAAAACATTTAAAAATGCAAGAAAATTCCGTCACCTTCGGCGGTTAAAACAAAACAAAACATACACAAAACAAAACTTGACTCGACCCCAACTTCCATGCCCCCTAAAAATCAAATGATGCATCCTTAACTGCGACGAAGCATATATCAGGTAAATCCTACGAGGGCTCTTAGAGATACCGCAGCTTGGATATATAGCCCATAATGTGGCTGTAAGATGGTGTTTTCATCAACACATTCGGTGCCATGAATATGTGAGCTTAAAATGGATAACACGCTCTCTACCTAAACGACTTTAATTAAAGCTGTGAGCGATTATAATAACCCAAGAGAGAATATCATATTTTGTTTTACTCGAACTGGGTTTAGATTTCGTCAGTATTCTCTAGCCAAGTTAGCGCTTATTGATACTGTCATTCCTTTTTAACTTATTACTTCTTAGTTAAAAAAGACTTTTTACCTGCCACCTTCAATTTCTTTAAGAACATTTATTTTTCAATATCATTTGGCACTATGTTATTGTTGTTGAGATTTATTAGATTAGGTAAATAGTAAAGATACAATTTGCAGATAAAGCAGCTGTGGCTTTGAAAATACTTCCAGTTGAGCAACCACAATCAATTTCGTCATCAACATTTTTGTTTCTTGGGTGTTCTATCCAATTTTCTTTTGTCAATATCTTTTTAGTGGAGATCAAGTTAAGGAGTAAAAACAGTAAACTGACATGATGAGGACAAAATAATAATGGAACCTACATCTTATTGGTTAAGTTCATTTATTGTAATATTATAGCGGGTTGGCGCAGCGGTAGTTACCTCGCCTTGCACCAATGAGGTCCCGGGTTCGAGCCCCGTGCCCGGCGCTTTATGTGCATTTGGTTTTCAGTCCATGCTCGCTTCCGCAGGTTTTTCTCCGGGTCCTCCGGTTTTCCTCCTGTACTAAAACTGAATATTAAAGAAAGATCTAGGACCCCAATGGAAATAAGCTTCATTAGAGGCTTTCTTGGGTTATCCTTGGCCATCAGCCTAAAGAACTCTTTCTTTCTTATCACTCCTACATACAATCAACAAAGTTAATGTCTTTTCCTTAATGACAAGGGTAAAAATGAATACAATGCACAAACACTTTAGTGATAAACAATCAAAATCTGCAGAGTTTTAAAAACAAAATGGTAACGGAATTAATGTAGGAGTGATATAAAACAAATATAAATTGTTTATTTCGTGTGGTGTGAGAAATATACCATCCTTTATTGAACGATTGGTGGATCGATTTCACAGGAATTATCAAACTTTCAATTCGGGATTGTATATTTCTGTAACACTCATACTCAGTTAATATTTGTATAATATCAACACTGCATGAAATGCGTGGGAATCTAAAATCTGAAATACTATTAGGGTGATTCCAAAGTAACGTTAGTGACCGAAAAATGGGAAAATTTCACTTTTAAATGGCCACAGAACCATTTAAAGATTAAAATAATTGCCAAAATACTGAATAAAGTTCATGTAACGTTCGGTAACGTTTGTGACCGCGCACGGAAATGGTTTTTTGCTCCAAATGACTTCAAAGTAAAATTTCTCTGACATGTTAGCGAATTTTTTATTGCGCTTTTCACAGATGATTGGTAACATATTTACAAATAGTTCATAAAAGTGGTAGGCAATTCTATCGTCAGGATTTCATTAAATGCAATGTTTTGTTCGGTAACGTTTGGTAACGTTTGTGACATTTTGGTGTAACTATTTGTGACATTTTTGAATGAAAACATGTGCTCATTCATGCACGGGAAGAAAAAAAATCAAAATTTCTGATTAGAAAATACTTTTCACATACCGAGTAACAAACGTCACGACGGTAAAAACTGCTCATATGGTCGAATAAAAATGCTGATTTTTTGCTTGAAACAATAAAGGTTTAGTTTTCACTGGAATGAGCCATTAACTGTTCTTAGAAACGTGAACAAGTCTCCAAGACACCATTAAATTACACACAGGTAAATGCAAGTTTGTTGGATTTACAGTATAATGAAATACCAGTATCTTCCATTACAATACAATACTTATCATTAAGTACATATTTCTATCAGGGGATTTACTTGAAATTTAACATACTGAATTGGAGTCGCATCACTAAGTAGTGTATTACTATTAGCGTTCGGGTGCTCATAAGCAATGAGGTAAAGTAACTGAAAGGGACTGGCCTAGATTCTTCCCACTTATTTTTTACCTCCATATTTTTCTACTTGAATTGATAGAACATGTTTATAGTAATATAACCTACAAGTGGTTTTCCATGATTTTGAGGAATATTGGAGAAAATTGCAATTCTTTACCTATTTTAATTTTTGTCGCCGGCGACAAAAAAAAGTGGTGTAAACAGTGTTTCTAGTTCGAAAACCGATACAAATCTTGTTTCTACACTTGTGATGGCTAAACAAATTATTTTTGATGAAATTGTTTTTCTTTTAATATGTTTTATATTATTTCCATGAGCTTTGTTTGATCCTTTATTTAGTAAATCCATATGAGGTACAACAATTAGGATTTAGGAAACACACCACCATCAAAGAATGATATATTGCAAATTAATTTTCTATCAATTTGAGCCATTTGTGGGTAAATTTTTGCACTTTTTTGGATTTTGCTATACTTTTAAGCTTTGTTTAGAACATTTTCATAAATATTTAATTCTAGGTGGAATCTTGGCTAGTCCCTTTAATTCTATGATTGAGTCAAAGCAAATCTCAGGAGGGTTCATAGAGATACCACAGCTTGGATTTTAAGCACTGAATGTGACTGTAAGATGATGTTCTAATTATACATTCGTCGTCATAAATATATTAATTTAAAATGGATAACACGAACACTACAATACTTTAATTAAAGTTATGTGCAATTACACAAGCTCCATAGGGAATATTATATTTTGGTTTTAACGAGTGGTTTTTATGTTTCGTCACTATTTTCAGCCACGCATGTTAACATTTTTTACACGCCTATACTGTCATGCCTTTTAACTATTATCTTTTAGTTAAGTAGAAGAGGCTTTGAAGAAAAGACTTTAAGTTACCACCATCAATTTTTAACACCATTATATCAAACTTTCTGTTGGCAACATGTTAACTATTGTTTAAGAACACTAAAACATTAACTTGGGGTTAAAACATAAAAAATAACATAGAAACAGAACAGAATTATGGAGGACAGGACCGGAAGGCCAATAAGGCCTGAATGTCCTTCCCTAGAAGTACAACAAAAAGTTATAGACAAAAATAAATACCTGACAGCACAACTACTCAAACAAGACTCACAACAGGGACGTGCTCTAAAACTTACTTATAATTTTGAATAATATTTTGCTTAAGTTGATTTCGAAATTGTTTCACATTATTGCTATTTTTTATTTACATGATAATGAATTCCAAAGGAGAGGACCATTTGTACGGATAGCTTTATCAGTAAATGATTTTTTATTGAAGGCAATGTTGAGATCATTTGCATGTCTTGTTTGATAATTGTGTATATCAGAACGCTTATTAAAATATTCATGGAACACTACAGGTAAGTCACAAATATGTTGTTTAAACATAAAGACTCCAAGTTCGAGAGTATATGCATCTGTTACAGTTAAAATATTATGTTTTGCAAAAAGTGGAGCTGCATGACTACGATAGTGACTACCATCAACCTTTCTTATTGCCCATTTCTGCAATTTTATGATTTTTTCAAGGTAAGTTTTACACGTTTTTCTCCAGATAAGGATTGCATAGTTAATATATGGTGATACTAATGAGCAGTACAGGGTATGACGAATACGAGTTGGAATGAAATACTGCAGTTTGTTCATGACACCAATATTTCTAGATATTGTTTTTGAAATGCAGTCAATATGATTTTTCCATGTAAGACATTCATCAATCAGAACACCAAGAAATTTAGTTGTGTTAACTCTTTCTAAGTAAGTGTCGGTTAAGGTAACAGTTATATTATCCTGGGCTTTGGATGAGGTCAAATAAGATGTTCCCATGATCATATAATTTGTTTTTGTTGCATTAACAAACAATTTGTTTGCCTTAAACCAATTACTCACTTCATTCAACTCTTTATTTACAACATTTATATTGTTTTTAATATCCTTGTTAGAGTAAAGAATAGTGGTGTCATCAGCAAACAATATGAAGTCTAGAATAGATGATGTATTTGTAATGTCATTTACATACAATATAAAAAGTAGCGGTCCCAATATAGATCCCTGGGGAACGCATCATGTAACATTTTCCATATCTGAACTGTAGTTATTGGCATATACAAATTGTTTTCTATTTCTGAGATAGCTCCTTAACCAGTCAAGTACAATTCCACGAAATCCATAATATTCCAATTTGTGTAACAATATTTTGTGATCAATTGTATCGAAGGCTTTAGAGAGATCTAGAAATATACCTATTGTTTTTTTATTTTGTTCAACGGCAGTATTTAACTAATAACTAAGCGAAGTGATAAATAATTATGAAACCTATATGTTGCTGGTTAGTTGTATTTTTTATTATTATTTTTGTATTGAGCTGTGTAAAATGCGTTTAAAATGGGGTTTTTTTATGTTTAAGATGTTATTAACATACTTAAGTGACCAAGGGGGAGGGGGTCCTAGGGGCCCTACAACAGGTTTTCGAGCGTAGCGCGAAAGGTAAAAAAAAAATTACATCGCCGCTCCGTGTAATTGTCAAACTTAACGCAGCGGGTCCCGCAGTGGCAAAAAAATTTAAATCGATCCAGTCGTTTCCATGCTATTAGCATAAAGTGAATTTTCGAGGGCGCTGTTCAAATTTGTTTTGCCCATAAAATCAAAACCGAAAACCTTTTTTCTAATTTCATTTTTGCAATGAAATTGTACTTTCAATTTGCACATTTGAGCAAATTGTCATGCGAAAATTCCTTCGGGAACACGGTTTTTGAAATTTTGGTGGGAATTTTTTTGACGCGACACAAAAAATGGTTCTTCGGCCGCCATTTTGAAACAGTTCATCAGATTTTCAATTTGTTTTCTGAATTTTTGTCCTTATCGCATGCTTTATCATTGACCAGACTTTCAACGTAAAATTCATACCGGAAGGGTGTTTTTTAAGGGGGGGGGGGGTCCCTATGAACCCCCTTGGTCACTTAAGTGTTAAATACATGCAGATATAGATAAATAATGCGTTTATTTGAATTACAATTATATTAAATTAGTCGAAACTTCCTTAAAAACTATCTATTCATCATTATTTATACATTTCTTTTAAGGGTTTCATTGACAATTTACATGATGGAACTCATAAGCATGATAAGCATCGAGGTAAGTGAATCGATGGAATAACTGCACCGAAGCATATCAC
The DNA here is from genome assembly GCA_000969725.1 of Ophiothrix spiculata. Classification (NCBI taxonomy): domain Eukaryota; kingdom Metazoa; phylum Echinodermata; class Ophiuroidea; order Amphilepidida; family Ophiotrichidae; genus Ophiothrix; species Ophiothrix spiculata. Next base: position 22,607 of record JXSR01S017465.1, read on the forward strand.
AGGTAAATCCCACGAGAGTTTATAGAGATACCGCAGCTTGGATATATATAAAGCCCTTAAAGTGGCTGTAAGATGGTGTTTTAATTAACACATTCGGTGCCATGAATATATGAGCTTAAAATGGATAGCACGCTCTCTACCTAAACGACTTAAATTAAAGCTGTGTGTGTGTTTATAATAACCCCAGAGAGAATATCATATTTTGTTTTACGCGAGCTAGGATTAGGTTTCGTCAGTATTCTCTAGCCAAGATGATAAACAGTGTGTCCCAGAATGAAGTTATAAAGATTTCAATGCCACATAGTTCACAAACAAAAATATCTCAGACACTGATATTTGGTGACAATCATGCTTGATGTCTCCACTTGCTTTGGTGAAGAAATAAAGAAAATCCATGCATTATTTTTAGAAGTGAGGGTTTGAGGCTCCGGAGGGGTTTGGACACTTTTCCCAGTTTGGAGTGGTCGTAAAAATCCAGCGGTAATTTGCAGCGGAAGTATGCATGCTAGGATGTCATCTTTACCAACATTTCTGTTTTGTTTCGCATGTTGCTTCTCCTTGATGATGCCTTAGAGTCTTAATAAAGGTTCAGCAGAATGTTAGATTGGGTTCTACCTTGGCGTCTACACGCTTCTTTGTTTGCAGTTCCTTGTGTCATCTGGTACCATAAGCTTTTTATTTTCGGACATTTTTAAGAAGGGCTACTTGTGCGATGGGGATATCTGGCTCCTTGAAATATTAAATAAATCTACCCATTGTTTCAATGATACCTGCACTTTCCAGGTATTAGTCATGATACTCTTTTCTACGTTGACCAATGAGGTGTTTTGTTTTCTTTGAGTTACCTTATTCCTACAACCACTGCTACCAGGGTACCAGCCCTTTAGCGTGCTTTCAAATGGCCCGCTAAATGGTTTTCCTAAACGATTACCTAATAGAATATATTAAATGTTTTGTTTTACATCTGAAAAGAAACCAGATTTAGGTTAATATAATCTTGAAAACAACGACACTTAAAATTGGACAAATACTATCATGACTATGTCTGTAAAGTTGACGTTCTTCGTTGCATGGTTATGCTTCAAATCTCCGTGGAATTTTTACAGCTTACCCAAACTGGGAAAAGTGTCCAAACCCTTTTTGAGCGTCAAATGCTCATTTCTAGACAACTAATGGATAGATTGTCTTCATTTTTGTACCACAGCAAGTCAGGACATTAGGCATGATTGTCACTAATTTTCATTGTCTGAAAATATTTGGTTTTTGAATTGTGTGGCGTTGAAATCTTGATAACTTCATTCTGGGACACACTGTATATACTGTCATTCTATTTTAACTTATTACTTGTTAGTTAAACAAGACTAATTAGGTTTTTAAAAAAAACCTGACACCTTCAACTTCTTTAAGAACATTATTTTTTTTCCAATATCATTTGGCACTATGTTATTGTTGTTGAGAAATATTAGTTTAACTAATTGAAATGGTAAACTTTTCAAAAAGCAGATGGGATTTTGAAAAGACTTCAAGCTGAGCTGTCATCATCAATTTCGTCATCAACATTTTTTCTTTCTAGGGTGCTTTATCAAATTTCTTTTGTCACAATGTATTTTCAGTGGTGAAATATTATATTAAATTACGGGGTAAGGCTAAATAAAATTAAAAAGTTTATCCTACTCTTGAAAAACTAATGCGAAATGCGATTTTTTTTTTTGTTAGTTTTTTTTTTTTGGATTTTTTTTTTAGATTTTTTTCCGTGTGTGACATAAGTCCTGAGTACTATTTTACAAGAGTTTCATATGTACCCCCTCATATATTTACATGATGCCTTTTTTAGAACTTAAAAACAGAATAAAGAATCAAATAAATTAAATTAACCATTGTTGTCATTTGTTTTTTCACAGTTTTGGTGAAAAAAAATTAAAAAGGCCAACAAAACAAATTTTTAGGATTTTGAGGGAAACTAATGCGGGCGATAAAACTAATGCGCGCGGGAGCTTTGAGACAAACTATTAATTTTATTTGGCCTAAGCAATAAACTTTGCAGAGGAGAACAAAGCGAACAGACATATTGAGGACCGAGCAATTATTGACCCCTACATGCTACTGGTTTTTGTATTTATTTTATTAATATCAAACCTGTGTAAAATGCGTAAAAATCTAAAAGCTGTAATACTATCAACTGTTCGTAGATATGTGAATAAGACTCGTATGTTCATAAGAGGTTTAAAGGTTAAACCAGGTTTAAAATTAGATCAGGTTGAAGTCAAATTTTGAACCACATCTAAGTATATTTTCGTCGACCATTATTGCCATATTTTGTGATGTTTGTATATAAGATTTTTAACTGAATCTGTTATTTTGAAAGTATATGTAGCTAAGAAATGCAAAGGTCCTTTTATGGCATCAGTTAGACCTGGTCTCATTTTAAACTCGCTCTAAATCTTAAACCTCTTTTGTGCATACAGACCTAAGACATCATTAATTACACACAGATAAATCCAAGTTTATTGGAATTACAGTATCATCCATGACAATCTTCTATATACTTATCATTGAGTACATATATCTATCAGGGGATTTATTTGACATTTAAAATACTGTATTGGAGCCCGGGGGGTACAAAAGTGATTACGGGGATGTGCCGCAAACCTGGGTAGCAAAATCAGGCTGTCTGGTATGCCAATGGGTCCTTTTTCTTTGTGGTATTTTGATGGGTCTGTTTTTCAAAATGTTCTAAAATTGGGTCCCTTTTTCTTGAAAATTGGTATATAAATCGGCTGTACTTCAAATTTCTCAGCGGCACACCCCTACCAAAACCAAACTTGAGTACCCCCCCCCCCCCAGGGTTGGAGTCACATCACTTAGCATGCTGAGTAGTGTTAGCAGCATCCGAGTGTTCTTAAGCATTGAGGTAAAGCATCTTAATAATCTATAGGAAAAACCTTGATTTTGGGCTTGACTGCAAAATGGAATCTGCACAATTGTTCTTGACTGATTCTTAGTCTTTCAGACTCATTGATTCCAGAACTGAATGATGCTTTATCTGCACCATTGAGCATTTTGAGAAATCCAAGATAAAACAAATTGGCAAAAAAATTTTTACCAATTTTTAAATATCACCCCTTGTTTTGGTAGCCATTTTGTTTTATCTTCGATTTCTCAAAATGTTCAATGGTGCGGATTTTTCATCATTCAGTTCTGGAATCTATGGGTCTCAAAGACTACGAATCAGTCAAGAACAATTGTGCAGACTCCATTTTGCACTTTTTCTTTTTTCCCACAGACTATAATGCCATAATTGAGTCAAAGCAAATCTCAGGAGGGTTTACAGAGACACCACAACTTGGATTGTAAGCACTCAATGAAGATGGTGTTATAATTAACACATTCGTTGCCATGAATATATGAGCTTAAAATGGATAAAAACAAACGCTACCTAAACGACTTTAATTAAAGTTCTGTGTAATTAAAACAGCCCCGAAGGAATATCATATTTTTGTTTTAATGAGCGGTGTTTAAGTTTCGCCAGTATTTTAACAATGCATCGTAAAACTTTTTATCACGCCCATAGATATTGTCACTATTAGCTCTTAGTTAAATCAGATTAGGTTTTGAAAAGACTTTTAGATACCGCCATCACTGTTAAGTGTGTTTTATCAAGTTTTCTGTTGGTAACATGTTTACTTTGTTTAAGAAAAAATATACATGTAAGAGTCAACAAGGGGGGGGGGGTCCATTTGGACCCTGTATTTCGTTTTTCGCGCGTAATATGTAATTATCAAGATGGGTTGCGCATGTTTTGGTGCAAAAAATCTAAATCGGTCGCGTCGTTTTTGAGATAATTAGCATGAACTAGTATATACAATGATGACGCTGTTCAAATTTTGTTTTGTCCCTAAAAACAAAACGAAATAACTTTTAAAAATCTATTTCAGCAATGCTTTTGTAGTTATAATTCAGCTATTATGAGCCAGATGTCATTGTCAAATTCCTTTAGGAATTCAAAATTATCTATTTTCGGGGGAAAAATTAAAATTTGACACGAATTAGTTATCTGGCCGCCATTTTGAAACGGAATAACTGGTTTTTAAATTTGTCATTTTATATGAACTATATTGAGATGGTGTATCACCGAGTATAGTTTTAAAGATAAATTATGTGGCGAACTTTGTTTTTAAAGCGATCAAAATCAAGGATCCATATGTTCACTCACGGGATTCTAAAACACCTAATGCACGTAAGTGTTAAGTTGAGGTTATATATAATCTTTGTAAAAGATAAAATGAGGACTAATGAAACCAATATATTACTGGTTAGTTGTTTTTATTTTGTTGAACTATTGTATCATTTCCTTAGATTAGAGAACTAAGTTGAACTAAGTAAGAACTTACATTGTAGGCCATTTTTTTGATTAAAAAGCGACTGGATACTTGGTCTTATCTGAAAGATGGAGAACTTTGCTGATTGCCTACATTTAAGATCAAATTATATTAAAGAAACAATTCTAATATCTCTAAATTTAAAATGTCACATTTTAAGGAGAGAATAGGGCTTCCCGGATCGTCGGTATCTGCTACGCCAATCTATCTAGTGGTGTTTCTGTCCAGACTGTTTTTTTCATGTCGACATTTTGCAATAATTTGTTGTCGACGTCGACATATGTGTCGCCATAAAGTTGATATCAAAGAGTTTGTTTTTGCGAGAAAAAGAAATAAAATTAGTTTGGATAAGCTTAATGACATGAAGACTAACCGATAATGTCGTAATGTGCTTGTTCTTTCTGTGTACGACAATTTGGATGATATAAAGTTGATATTTTGTTACATTTTTGTTGTGAACCATCGTAAAAACTTTTAAAACGGTTATAGATAACGAACAACTATTAAGTATTAAATTATTTATACAACACTTTAAACACTTGTTAAAGCTCAACTGCTAAATAAAGAGCCATAACTTAATAATTAGACGTTTTTATGAAATTTTACTTGCCCAGTTTTGTCGACAAATGAGATTTCATGACGACATGTCTAGATATGCTTTATGTTGACATTTATGTCGACATTAGGTCTGTCGACATAAGGCCTGTCGACAGAAACCTTAGTGTATACCCAACACTTACCTGGCATATTGTACTAAGGCTATCAAGTGACGTCACGGCGCAATCAAGGCCAAATAAGATGACACAGGAATACATCAGAGCGGTGCCAACCAGGATTAAAACATTGACGTTGGGACTTGACATCTTGATTAATCTGTTGAAGCAATACAACACGCAAATTAAATTTGATGTTTTTAAATTATAAAAGAAAGATTAAAAACGTGACGTGAATGGTTGATGTTGGGATTTACGTTGTCAAAAATCGAACAGTTAGAAAGTAATTTCATAAATATTATCGTCGTTGCATAAAAGGTACATATAGTCATGTGTTATTGTAAGTTAAGCAACGATTAATTACTAAGAGTATAAGTCCTTGTTCATAAAAGAGCAAAATACCTAAGGGAAAAGCTTAAGACATGACGTAGTATGATGCTTTTGAAAGATTACTTCAATCTTAGGGATTTGTCCATCTTTGATATTTCTATCAAAAATTAAAAAAAAAC
>JXSR01S017467.1:18767-29605 GCA_000969725.1 Ophiothrix spiculata
CCCGGCTCTTTTAGGGTTAATATCGTTTTGAAAGTACACCTTACATCCTGGGCTTTCTGTTGTCTACTGTGAATATAGGATACATATAGGAGATGAAACTTACCAGAAAACATGGCTCAATTTTTGTCTTATGGGTTTGAAAGAGGGTGATATGAAACCCAACTAATTAGCCAGAATGTTCTTTCTTTATTTAATTTCTTTCTTTTAATCGCGAATAATTTTTTTTTTATCTTATTGGCCCAACCGACGCTGGAACCATCGATCTTGAGAATACTACATGTAGTGTCTTGATTGATTGCGCCACGCAAGCAGGTGATGAACATTGCGGAATTTAAATTGACAAACATGTTAACTAACATTGTGGACTAGATTTACGTAAAATTGACGAATCCTAATAAGTTATGGTGGAAAAAGTAAAAGAAAACTGTATTTTGATATCTATTCAATTTCCATAACTAGGGATGTCCAACCCAAGGATAATTTGGTTTGGACCACTTTTGATATTACTGTGCAAAACCTCGCATAACACTAAGTCAATGGGGCATTGCATACAGAGACTAAGGGTGAAAACATAGTCGGCCTCCCAACAAAATTTCTGCTACCAAACATTTGGTCGTGACGTCAAAATGACGAGTGACTCCGAATAAAATAACTTCAACACCGTGTTGAGGCCAAATAAAATTTAGCGCTAGATTGCACATGAATTGAATTGCCATTGTATACATTGCACCAAATGTTTATTACCTGTTCATATTTTAAATTAGATAGAGAATTTTGGTTACGTCACGATCAAATGTATGGTATCGAAAATTTTGTTTTGAGGCCGACTATGTTTTAAGTTATTAATTGGGATGTTGACTGAACGCATTTTTAAACCACATTTTACATATTTTTTAATTCAGGAAGGCAGAAAGATGTCTTTAAACAATCTCAAATATGCACTGTGTTTTATTCATTTGTTTATATTCTGCTAGGCAGAAAGTCCTCAAGATCCACATTATAAGAACTCTGAGAAGCATATATCAGAAATATCGCATTTGGGTTAATATAAGTCTACAGTATAAAAATGTACATTATAACATTTATTCATATCAAATTTGATGACAATTGGTCTTTATTACCAGTGGACATTTGACAAAAATGATAAACCTACTTCCAACTTAATGTTGATAAAAAATCCAAAGAAATGATATAATATTGACTAAATGCTAAAGCTGATAAGCTGCCCATAATACAGCTTCAAAGCAGAGTAAACTTCTCGTTCTACCCCTAAACCCCATGTGAACTAAAATATTGAATGTGTCTGATAAACCGGACCATTTTGATAATGATCCTATTTTAAACATGGTAAACGCATGCATAATGTGACTAAAGGTCTAAAACTACCAAAAGACAGGATAATTGTTGCTATTACATCAGGGTGTCCCCCAACCCCAACCCCGCATAAGTCCCCCATTTAACCCCGCATATATTAACCCCTCCCCCACTTATCTCGGACCCAAAGGTAATTATCACAAGAGTTGTTATATTTTCACTTATTAACCAGACAATTTTTTAATAGTGGAATATACATTCATTCCATACTAGATAAGGTGGCAGAATTCTGCACCTTTTCTGGGACTTTTTTTCTCTTAGGTTACCGAATTCGGCAGTCTAGCTTGCATGTTTGTGTAGGTACAACAGATTTGCTTTATACTCATTTTGGCACATTACTAAGCATCTGACAAAATTGTTGCGAGTTTTTTTTTTCTTTTGAAAATTTTTTCTGAATTTCGTACCTTTTATGCCGTTTTGCTTTTTCCAACAGCAAAGAAGGGTAAAAAGGCCATTTTTAACATCCAATATTTTTAAGATAACAGTGTTTGATCCTCCAAAAATTGATGGATTTGATTTAATGTAAAATACTACAACACGCCTATTCAAAATAGGCGTGTTTCCATCAATGGCACTATTTCGTCTGAAAATGTTGTTAAATCAGGAGTTCCAAAAGGATCTATATTAGGTCCTTTATTGTTTTTTTTTATTCATCAATGATATGACTTTTAATATTTTAAATTCTACCGTCGATATGTATGCTGACGATACACGGATTTATTTGTGTCATGAAGATGTAAATGTAATTGAAAATATCTTAACGAAGATCTAATATCGCTCAGTAAATGGCTTAATGATAATAATATGAAAGCAAATGTCAGGAAAACTAAAGTAATGCTTCTGGGAACTCCAATAAAAACAAGTAAAATCAGCCATATGAATATAGTAATGGCTAACATAACTGTTGAAAAGGTAAAGTGTTTTAAATATCTTGGTATTACAATCAATGAAAATCTGAAATGGGACGATCATGTAAATAATGTTTGCCGGAAGATGTGCAATAGTCTTGTAATAATGAGACGAATCAAACCTATTGTGCCACAAAGGTCACTTATAACAATATATAATTCAATGTTTATTTCACATTTTGACTATGGCATTCTTGCTTGGAGCAACTGCGGTGGAAAAAACCTAAATAAGCTTCAAAAGTTACAGAACACAGAAATGCGTATTATTTTAAGTGCTCCATTTTTAACACCCATTAAAGACTGTTAAGATCACTTGGTTTTATAGATGTTCGTGATAGAATTTCGTTTATAACTGGTTGTATGATGTGCAAAACGATTAACGGTATGGCTCCTTCATATATGTCCAAATCTTTTAATCACATTCATGAAATACATTCTTTGTGTACACGTCAAAGCAGAGCTGAAAATTTGTACGTTCCAAAGTACAATACAAACTACGGTAAAAATACTTTTCATTACAAGGGTTCAGTACTTTGGAACATTTTATCAAAAAGTATTCGGAAAAGCAATACATATATTTCTTTTAAAATAAATTTTAAAAAGGATCTTAAGTTGGTTCATTTTGCTCTGCAATAACTTTTATGCTTTGTTTTTAGTTATTGTAAAAATATGCTTTTATAAATGCTTTTTATTACAAAAATAACTGTATATGAATAATGTGTTTTAAAACTTTGAGATTTTACGTTTTATGTCTTTTGACTTGAAAGAAAAATGTAAATTATGATATATTTTTTAACGCATTTGGTTCTTAGTATAAATCTATTTTCAAACACCAAACATTTTATATTGTTCTTATTGATGGAGTTATACGTTTTTATGTCTTTTAAGGTTTACTGTTTTTATGAAAAATTATATGAATGTATATACTGTAATGTTTACTTTTAATGCCGTGTATTCTTGAACAGGTATAACTACATTGTTTTATGTGTTAAGCAGGGCCCTGCTGAAAATCAATTTTATTGAGCAGTTTATTACCCTGTATAAATATTGTTTAATAAATTATAATAAATAAATGAATAAATAAATAATAAATATGTGCAGTTTAAAGGCCATAACTCAGTAACCAATGAACGGATTTTTATGATTCAATCATCATTTTTCTTCTGTTCTTACAGGCAAAATAATGGTGGAGGATTTGAAAAGGTATACATAACTTTAAATTTTCTTGGTCATTCCTACTATAACAACTGATGTATCACATTACATCAAAGCTCGTTTATTTTATTTTTTTTTATTCATGACAAAATACAGGATAGGCCGTTTTTTAGACGGTTATGAATATTCATGAGGCTTGATGTTCTTTTTTTAAAAAAAGCCTGTTAAATCGTTAAAAATAAAATTCAAAACCAAATTTGCACGTAGAAGCATAAATGTTGTGAAAACTGTTTTAATTAAAAGAAAAATAGATTTGGGGAAATACATGTGTATTTTGGTGTAATTTGGCAATTGTTTATTTTCCGTGATCTGTTTTCTGTAATTTGGCAATTGTTTATTTTCCGTGATCTTCTGACACATCCCCCTCAGACACCCCCTACATATTGTTTGTCGATTGAATTAAGTGACAACTTGAAGTGTGAATTAGACAAAATATATGCACCAAATGACGTGACGTGCACTTAGAAATTTAGAAATTTTATATCTTCTGAGGGGGCACATCTCACTCAGTCACCCCCTACATATCGTTTGTCGATTGAAAAAAGTGACAACTTGAAGTATGAATTGGACAAAAATACATGCACCAAATGGCGTGACTTGCACTTACAAATTTCTAATTGGTTCTATCTTCTCAGGGGGCACATCCCCCTCAGACACCCCCTACATATCGTTTGTCGATTGAAAAAGTGACAACTTGAAGTATGAATTAGACAAAAATATATGCCCCAAATGGCGTGACTTGCACTTAGAAATTTGGGCACATCCCCCTCAGACACCCCCTACATATTGTTTGTCGATTGAAAAAAGTGACAACTTGAAGTATGAATTAGACAAAAATATATGCACCAAATGGCGTGACTTGCACTTAGAAATTTCAAAATTGTCTATCTTCGGAGGGGGCACACCCTCCTCAGATACCTCCTACATATCGTTTGTCGATTGAAAAAGGTTACAACTTGAAGAATGAATTACACCCTGCATCTGTCCCTGGCCAAGATACGACAATGTGTCGCATAACTGGGGCGAGGAGAGGTGAGGAGGACATTGTTCAATTTTGCTGGGGGCGCCAAAATCAAGTTGTGAATTCCTGGATACGTCCCCGATTTGTCTACAATTTTACATGAAAATTTTGCCCTGATTATTTGCTAAAACAAGTGACAGGTAAGGCATTTGGGTCTTGGTCCAATAAGGTCAAATTAGGTCAAATAACATTTCTGCCCTACCCGGAAGAAGTGTTTCTGATATCATGTTTAATTATCTATACAACCAATCAGGTTGAATCAATAGGCTGGTCAGGAGAGCGTCGAGCGCCCAATCAGAAGATGGCTGGTTCGAGTCCGAGCGCGGGTAAATATGATGACCGATATCTTGGCCCTTTCGTGCGTCTAGTTAAACTGAAATTATCTTCGGTTTATTTCCTTATTTTAAAGGTCTTACAGGAAAGATATATTTTTCAAATTTATTAATATAAGGCTTTTTTATTTTACCAGAAATTATACATTATAATAAGCACTTCAATCACCTGTTACGTAACGGTTGAACGAAATCACTACACAGAACCTCTGGGTGTGTGTGTGTTCAACAGGTGACAATTTTTTTTTATTTTACAAAAAAATATTTTCAAGCTCTGCCTTCATGGATCTTCTTGTTTTTTGAATATGTTATCAAAGCATATTTTCTCCCAAATGTCCTCAAACAATTTTGAAAAATAATGCTTAGTTTCGGAAATATTGCGTGAGATTTAAGCGATGGTCATTTCAGAAAGCAAGTGAAAATTCAGCGATCACTGCACAGCCCATAGAAATTCAATGAAAAATATCTCCCTTGTCCGAAGGCACCACTTTCGGTGTGATCGGAAAACACACGGTTCTACGGGTATTGACAGAAAATGCAAATCGGTGCGCTGTGATCGATCAATCGCGTTCGGGATACAGTTACTCAGAAAGTTAAAGAGTTGAGCTACCGATATTTGGAACATGATTTTAATACAGAATTATACTTAAAGTGTACTGTGCTAGAGTTGTACTCGATTTTCTCCAGGGTGCTGATCCGCCCGGCAGCAAAAATAGTAAACCGGGAGAACGTTTGAATGTTAATTACATAAACTGAAAATGTAAGAAAATCACCAGATACTAGGAAACTGTTGCTTTGTATTTGGTATGTAATATTGAAATGACTAATATTTGTCCTTACTAGCCTTTTTGCATACCTTAACAAGGATAAATCTCTAAAGTAAATAACGTAAAACGTGAACAGGGCATATTTTTCAGTTGACCATAAATTATGCTTATTTCTGATTCAATTAGATTCAAGAGTACTAAAACTAATATCGAAAATATTTCCATACACTTAACGTGTGGTAAAATGCCAACCCCATTTGTTTAAAACAAGATCGCACGTGTTGGAATGATTTGCATTAATTATGACGTGTCATTTCCACAGAGGTCAGATTCCTTTTATCCGTTCGCGGTGTGGTTGTGATGCGTTTTGCACTGTAAGGGTACTGGTAATTGTATAATTTAAAGCATATGATTGACTAGGATCAGGTTTAAGCTGAGATTCAATTTTGACCGTCCGTTTTCCATGCGATTCGGCATGCGTTCCGCATGCGATGTGTTTTGAATCGATATAATGTGTTTAGCGAGAGTGATTCCTTTTATCCGGTCCGTTTGCGGTGCGGTTATCCGGAAATCCATGCGTTTACCTGAATCGGTCCCTGGAGCGATTCATCCGTTTTGAATGCGTTTTGATCATGCGAAAAATTTTCAATTAGAGAAGATGCTGAAATGAAACCGCCTTAAAAACGGACGGACAAAATTGAATCTCAGCTTCCAACCTAATACCATTCATCTCCATTCAATCATAATGCTTTAAATTACACCACTACCAGTACCCTTACAGTGCAAAACGCACCGCAACCGCGCCGCAAACGGACAAAAAGAATCTGGCCTTAACAAGCGGATTATTGTAGACATGATGGATTGTGCGTTATGGAATGATGTATCACAATACAGGGTGTCCATGAATGATTAGTACTATGTTTAAATAAATACGATAAAATGTACAATCAACATTTTTCGTTAAAAGATCATCAACCAATGTGAATGCACTTAGTATTTCAGCCATTTCAAAAGTAAAGTTTCTCTTTCAAGAAGCTTTCCTCGTTCTCATTGGTGTGGGTTACACCGTCCTGGAAGGTAATATCTAGAAACGTTTTCCGAAGTGTTTAATGCTATATTTTAGGCAATTTTTGTCATGTTGAAACACCTTCAGATATCAGTACCGAAATATATCGACGGACTGATTTTTCATGTTTTATTTTCTAACGAACGAACTAAAGCATTAAATGCTGAAGAAATGACTTAATTTAGTTTAGTTTCCCGAACTTTCAACTGAATACGGTAATTCATCCATAAAACAATAATGTCACTTTACAAAGGTTGATTTTATTTCCTTGCACCTTAGTGGTATAGCCTGGCCAGTTTCTATATTGTATGAGGAAAATGTATCCGAATAAATGTCAAAATCTAAATTGTGCATCATTTATATTTATTTATTCAAGGAAGAACATTACATCTGTTTTAAATTCAGGCATTTAAAATTATGTTGCACCGAGTTATTTGGCCTTTCTTGAATCAATGTTGGTTCGCTTATTCTCGACTACACTGCACATGGTCTTATCTTGAAGATTTGCATAAATTCGTATATCAATGGGACATAAGGTACACACTCTGTGTGTAAAAACTGTGCAAAAAATCATGTAAATATTTTCACCAAAGTTGACGCCTTTTCTCTAACAAAGACTTTTAAGTTCAATGATTTTAACATCGTGCTAGTTTCTGCAGATAGCCTAAGCTTCAAAGAGTCTAGTGTAAAGTGATTATTATGCATTTCACGCGTCATGAAATATAAATAATATTACAAATGCCTGTGCGACAAAATATTCAGAACTAGCTATAAAGTTTTCATGCAATTTTTGCAAGGAATCTCATAAACACAGTCACAGATTTGGCTGGTGTCACGTTTATGCTTTGGGTGAACGAGCAAACTTTCAGGGTGTTGTGTGGTTTCATGGCTAAAGAGATGTTTTATTTATTGAACACACGATGCGTATAAACGACCCTGCATATATGGCAAAACAACCATACCTTTTCTTTTGTCCTTAGCACAAATTGCAAGAAAACTTACATAGGGGAAACGGGCCGATCTTTTGGCACGCGGTTGAAAGTCATGTCTACGACAAGCTACTCAATTATAGACCTTTGCCTCCTGTGAATGAGAAACAACGTTCCCGCGAGAGTGAAGTGGCTAGGTCGTCACAGATCTGAAGAAATCTTCCGTCGGAATATGAAACGTCATAAACGTGAGTAAGAAACTGGATTTGTAAAGCAAAAACTTTATCAAATTATGAATAACAACAATCCTGATGAACTTGTTTCAAGACATGCAGATATTTGTCAAAATGGCGATTAAAAATTACCCCCTTCCCTCAGACTTTGACGGCGTATCATGCCTCAACCTTCTGTTAAACAACCGAAAGAACCGCTGCAGATGTCAAAATCAGTACCTTAATGCTCTGGGTCGCTTTGTTTTGCGGTTTGGTGCAATCGGCGATCATCCGTTATAGTGGTACCCCCTCCTTTAGGAAGACGAGGGTTAAAACAGGTAAAGTTGTCGTTCGGGCAATTTTCACGAGAGCTTGTCATGTTCATCCATGTAAACTCCTGGGATGTACATCCATGTCCATTCAACTCGATACATGCATGTGCCTCATACACTATGTGTGCATGAGCGTTGACGAGCGACTTGGTTGGACGCGTAGGCACAAACACATACGCAAAGTTGAATACAGGGTATCCACATCGGGTTGACCCGTCATCGTGTTGACGAGTAGTTTGTCCCGTTGTCACACCATTTCTGGGAAAAAACATAACCCGAGGGGGCAGTCCAAGAAATGTTCTTTTCGCGGAAATGGTGTGTAACTTGAACATCAATCGTCTCTGAATGAGAGTTTAAGACAAACCCGACAATTGACAAACGACTTTTAAATACAGAAGCTACAGGAAATAAAGACTCAAGTAAAGGCTAAGTATTTATACTTTATGCTAAAATATAATTATTTAATATTGGAAAATATTGCACCACCAATCAAATTAGCTTCCCATTGATCAACTATCGCGGTTGTCTGCCGGTTCTTGGCAGTTCATTCGGATTAAAAAATAGCCAACCGACCAGAACCGGCAGACACCCGCCAGTTGAGTTTTGAAGCCGTCCCTTAGTATCTTTCTTATTTTCCGGGTTGTAAGCAAAGTGTAGAGACCTTAGTCCGGCAAATGGCAATTTGACTGTGATTGTATATGAAGTACTTGAATAAGGTAAAGCTTCTCTTTCTGTGCCATTCAAGATTTTGTGATCTTATAGCGAGAACTTCAAAAGATCGTATATGAATCTGAGTGTAATGAGTAAGTTAATATGTACGATGAGGTATCAAACAGTTTTAAAGATTACCCAGAAAGAAAAAAGGTATATCAATGAACTTTTGTCAGGATGGTCACTTGTCCTTATACAATATGGTTCAAAAATGATATCAATGGCATTTACACTTTCTTACAGGTATCGATAGATTTCAACTACCTAACTCCGATAACCAGATAAATCAAAGGTACGTGGCATGGTTAAATCCCTAGAATTGAAAGGTTACTTCATAGTAATTATATGATGACGCGTCCAAATTTTAGAAAATAATAGGTTTGGATCTCTTTTTTCCATTGATACCAAAATCATAAAAATCAGTCAACAATTGACTATAATGACGTAATAAAGCATGGCTTAATGCTCAGTTTTAGCGAATTACAATGTGGATTTTTTGCCTGAAAGAGACTAAAATGTCGGTGTGTGGATAGTCAGTTTTGAATAGAAATAATTTGTTACTTTGCACAGTGACTATGAAAAGATGAGTTAATGGTTTCATAATAAAATTATATTTCTTTCTGTATTTCTTCTTTGTGATCTTTGTGATACTTCTGTATCATATTTATTATGCAGTAATATTCCAGGCTGTTGTATTTACGTCTGATGTGACTACTGGTACGACACCGAATTCCTGAAATAAAGGGGAAACAGTCGTTACATATTGTCATAGTTTTATTATTTACATGGATCTTGATATGTTGTTGAATTTTGAACAATACAATTGAATACGCCAGAACAAGAAAAAGACCCAAGTCCAATAGTTCCATTCTGTAAAAAGATAAATGCATACAAATCTCTGAAAATGCTTTCACATCACTAACAAGCATTTCCATGTCTATATCCCAATCATAGTGTCACAGACTTCCAAAAGGGGAACTTATGGGGTTTCGGTTTTCTTGTACTGGCTGTTTAAACATAGCAATTATATAATATAACAATTATCTAACAATTCTAAAAAGACAACTACAATGTCAAATGTGACACTACACAAAGGCAAGAGGTGCTTTCGTTTATCGTGTTTATTGCCCTCGTTTATATTGATTATTGATAAGTTTATAAGAATTTGTTAATCATACACTTAGCATGATTGTAGCTCCGATTTAAGGAACCTTTTGCTGTAACGCGTCACATATTAAAATATCGTATGTTATTTAGAGAACTACGATATACTTTGATCGAACATATTAAACTGTGATCTTATGATGTTTTCATTCGTTATAATTATCAACTAACCTTTTTGTTGCACATTCTAATAATCGCTTACTGCCAGATAATCTTCCATACTTCGCTTTCCTCTATTACCTATAACAAAGGAAAGATCCAAATAAAGATTTGTGACGATCTATCCCAAAACAGCCGTAAATGCAGCCTCTTATCACATTCACTTTTTAAAATGTTCGCAAAGATAAAGTTATATATGGATTAAAATGACACCTAAATGAACTTCACTCGATTTCCAGAATTCAAGCTATGGTCCGTCAAAGGCTGTCAGAATGTAAAATGTTTATCTGAATTAAGCGCGTTCAAAGATCAGTAAGCCCTATATATTCTATAAATTGTCTTCAAATATATATATATATTTCATATTTCCCATCATTTTCTTGAAATGAAACTTTGATGGTGTTTTGATGTAAGAACAAGGATTGTGAATTTGTCAAAAATAAGGATAATCAAAATACGGCCTTGACATCTATTTCAACTGTAGCGCAACATGAAGTTTGCTGCATTTACGGCTCATATGGGCTGGACGGTCACATTTGATGATAGAAGTACTCGCCTGGGGTTTGCTCTAAGAAACAAAATATCAATTAAATTTTCTTAAGAATTAGTATTTGCTACATTTGTGATCAAAACGAATTCAAATAAAAA
>JXSR01S017468.1:0-22152 GCA_000969725.1 Ophiothrix spiculata
AATTAATATAGCGGAAAATAAACTATTCAGCTCGGATACTATCACAAACATTGCGTTGAGTAATTTTTAGTTTAGTCCCTGTGCTTATTTAAATGGTCTATTATGGTGTTACAGAATAATGTCAGAATTCTTTTTCGAGATCTCAGTGCCTAATCTGAAATCTTTTAAAGGTAGTTATTCTGATCTGGTGATAATTTTAACATACTCTTTTTCCATATTTGAATGGAGGTTCATCACCTACATAGAGCAATCATAAAGTTTCATTCTCATTCCTTGAGCCAAATTAATGGTACAGGTAAATATGTGTCTGAGAGTGATCCATTGAAACATATAGGATATTTATTTTTGTTAACAAAATATTCCATTTATTCAGCAGTTTTTTTACCATATCTCTTCAACGAAACATAATATAGGTTTGAAAATTTACAGGGGTTATGAGAAAAAAATGTGCTTTCATCTGGTATTAAAATCTCCAATTTTGTTTTGTGAGTGAAAGTGATCGAAACACACACCTTTAACATAAGTTTCATCACATGCTCTTCTTCCTCTTTTTCAAAACAAATCAAATGTTACTTCATGAGTACAATGCTAATATTCTGCAATGGAAGTCTCAATCCACTGGGAACTACCGTCTTGTCAATGTTCAAGCAACATGTTTACTTCACTGAATACATTTCATTCGTATAAACATGTTACAGTAGAGCAGGGAAGAATCAGATACAATAGACTTAAGCTGCTTTCAGAGTGTCTTTTGTGGTGGTCGTACCACATCAACAATTTTAAGTGTGCAAACTCAACCTTGTCGTATCTGGAAATGCTTGCGGCAAGCACAACAAGTTGATATATCGATTACCCTGCCGCGATGGTCGCAATGACATGATATTTTGAGTTGGAGTAAATAAAATTTTCTTGCGACAGACCATCCCAGCAATATGCAAATGTGTCGTGCTACATTACTACACCTCAAAATTGCAAATGTTTGCTCGTCTGCCACGACTACAAGCTCAGTCATCTGCCGCAAAGACAGCTACTGTGAAACCACCTTTAATCAATACTATTTCTGAATTGACAAACTCACACTGCCTATATACACTCTATCATGTGTGGAGTGATGCCCAAATGCTATAGGGAATATTACACCGATTTAGTTACCTGCATTACATTAGTTCTCTTGTTACCCATCCATGAAACAAATTTCTCTTTTATTTGTAACCTGTGTCCCTTTGATATTACTACAAAGTCAGACCATCGATAATCAAAAGGTTTTAACCACTGCACTTTTAAATACTTTGAATTTATCAACCAGAAGATCATCCCACAACATTTTTACCCAAGATATAAATGATACGGAAAATTTTATTTTTAGGAAACACTTTATATCTGTAAAAAAACAATACCTTTTCTTTGTACCTCCAATCAATGATTAATTTCACATGCAAAACATTCTGATTACTAATAATGTGTTGAAAATACAACCTATCTGCAAACTGAATAACAAATTTTAAATGATTGGATTACAACAAATCAAGATATATCATCAAAGGCAAACTTGTCTTCTTTTTTCTTGACTTCAAATAGTTGAATGCCCGCTGGTGATATTGACAACCCATTTTGGATAATTGCTACTCATTATCTGCTAAATGGATTTGTTTGTCTCAATGCAATTCTAATGATATGAATAGTTCAACTTTCTACTTGGATCTTGTGAATGTAAATTTACCATTATTTTGTGTATGATAACTGGCATAAAATCACAAACTTATGTATTATTTCCTCTGAAGAGTAAATATGCAAATGCATAGCAGTACTTGCATGAACTATAATCAGTCCGGTCCAACTGCCCATTTAGGAAAGGTTGCCTGATACGGCAGCACCTTTCCCAATCTAGCAAGCATAATACCCATAATGCACTGCAATCCCTATTGTATTTAAAAAAATCTTAGCTGTGAACCAAACGACTCTTTGGTTGGAGTTGATTTTTGGTACACAGCAACAGGGTCATATTTGGAGGGTTTTCACCAGGCGAAAAAAATATTGACCAGGAGAAAAGTATTTAAAATTATATAACCGTTTTTAACGGTTTTCTTAATTCAAATCTAAACAAAGAAAACACATAGTTTTTGACTGTAAAATGTTGAAAACCGGAGATTTGTTGAAAGAAATAGTAAATAAGCTCTTATATCCAAGGATATTTCAAATTATAAAATTAAACATTTTTAATGGTGCAGTGCATTGTGGGTACACATGCTTGCCAGATTGGGAAAGGTGCTGCCGTATCAGGCAACCTTTCCTAAATGGGCAGTCGGACCGGACTGATAATGACATTCATAACAAGTGTAGACTTTAATCCTGTATATTTAAACATTCTTGTAAGATAATGAACAAGTTTATTGTCAAATTTAATGTTGACCTGCACCATAACCCTCTAATTTGAACTAAAATTCATTTACAACGCTACAACAACTTTTTTAAATATTTTGTTTTCATATAACAAGACATATGTTGAAATCTCAGTTTAAACATTTGATAGTTTGTTTAAACTCTTTTGCAAGTAACTTGATTATACCAACTTGATATTAAAACCAAGAATTGTTTTTCTTTGACCCCATCCTTATAAACACAAGGGGCTTATCTAATTATCTTGTTTCAAGGTGTCTTATTTATTTCCTTCAATTTTGTCAATGACTTAATGAATTATTGATGAAACATGGTAAAGACACATTTAGAAATAGATTACCTTAAATGAATCTACAAATGCCTGTATGTATTCCCTTGACTTTTAAGTACCTGGTTGTACCATAGCATTAAATTTTAATAAGATATCTATTTACCATTGTGAGTTTGTAGTCCACTGCATTGAAGCTATCAATTTAAAGTAAGGGTTCTCTGTTAATCTGGCAGGTGTTTATCTACAGGACTGGTATAAATATTTGGACTTATGTGCTTGATCTTCCACATGCTCTGTGGCAAAGTTGGTATTCCAAAATCAAGACAAATTTTGTTTTCTCGTTTGGGTTGAAACTATTACTAGTTTTCAAGTGAGTATTACTTTTTGATAGCAGCGGACTAAGCAACTTCAAGCTTCCCAACCACTAATGGGCATGGACTAATTTTGAGCTTAAGCTTTAAAAAATATTGTATGATTTGCGTAACCTAACTGACCCTAATGGACAAATACTTATTTTCAAATAAGGAACATAAATCTAATTCGTAAAGTACTGGATAATGATACTGCTGCTACGCTCGTGCACGCACTTATTACATCTCACCTGGACAATGGAAATTCTTTATTACACGGTATTACTGAACGTCAACTTGACAAACTTCAACTTGCCCAGAATGCTGCTGCACGTATGCTAACGCAGACTAGAAAATTTGATCACATTACACCAGTTTTACAAAGTCTTCATTGGTTACCAATTCGTTCTCGCATTAAATATAAACTTCTTCTTCTTACTTGGAAAGCACTGTATGACATGACACCTTCTTACATAGTGAACTTATCAAATATCGCAAGCCTCCACACCCAATGAAAACTAGATCGGCAAATAAACGCTTTCTTGAGGTTCCACGGACATGAAATTCCTATGGCGAGAGAGCTTTCTATTCATCATCACCGAAACTTTGGAACTCTCTTCCTGTGGAACTTCGGCTGTGTGATTCATTGGACACTTTCAAAAAGACTTTAAAAACTCATTTATTTAAACTTGCTTATGTTGTTAATTAATTCCTGTGGTTTCCATGCATGTATTTGTTTATATTTTTCATTATGCTTTGTACATTTATGTTGTTATTTTTGTATCTGCGCCTCTGAATAGGGTTGTCTAGATAGATGGCGCATTATAAATGCCTTATTATTATTATTTATTACAAATAAACAAGTTAGGGTTGGGAAAAGCACCCCTATTTAGTGAATTTGGTGCTTTTTGAAAAATTGATGAAAAAGCACCTCGGCTATCATGGAATTGGGTAGTACTAGGTTTATTGCTGAAAATCAAAAATCTTTTCTAAAACTTTGGCAAATCATTGTACCCTTGAAAACATTATCAAAGTATTTTAACCATTTTCTGTCCACTGGTATGAATTAACTCAACTGTAAGGTAATGCACATCAAAAGGTCAGCATTTGAATTGTACAAATGTATATGGTATCTCAATTGCAGGAGGAAATTGGCCTAGCTGGTTTTTGCTAGATTCCAGACTAGATATTTACCCACACCAAGTAGAATGTGTTTGTATTTAGACTGGTTGTTAAACACAATCTGATTTAGTAACAACATTGATTGAAGTCCAGCTAACTTTGTGTCCTATCGTTCCCAGCGCTTGTGTCAGATTTGAGGGTTTTCCACTCTATCAATGTCTTGCAGAATAAATATCTTGTCTTCTTAATTAGGTTAGCCCTACAAATATGTTGAATGTTTTATTGACATACATTGTATGTATAAAGTAAGTTCACATTAGGTTTTGGATTTCCTTTGCTTATAATATGATTTGCTCTAAAGAAGTAGTCCATTTTTATCAAAATTTATTTCTTCCTTTTGCTTTAGTTGAACATATTATTCACTAGTACAGTGATGGTTATTTCAAGTGCTGCAGTCCACTTGTAATATGGTTATTTTCCAGGAGTGATTGCTTACTACTGAAGATAGTTACATTTTTATAAAATTGTTAGAATGAGAGCGAATATTCTACTCTTGCATGGGATCCCCGATTGGTAGGGCGAGCTCTCCATTCGCATCGCTCACTTCGCAAATTTTAGCCCCCCACAATATTTTAGAAAAACCCTAAATCTTCATGCTATGCTCAATGCTATTTACAGTTTAAGATATTTTGTAGTGACATTCAATATAGTTAGTTGTATTATTTCATCATCCTGACTTTGCAGTAGCTCTTAAACCCAAGCTCTTAAAAAGTAGACTTGTTTAGGGAAATCAGGAAATTCCTCAGATAAGGACGAAAAATCAAGTCACATATCTCAATAATTGCAGGAGAAAATCGCCCAAGCTGTCTTTTAAAGCTTTGCTCAATTCCAATCTAGACACATCAAACAGAATGTATGTATATTGATGGTCTGCTTCAGACTGGCTGTCAAACACAATCTAATTTGATAACAACATTGATTTAACATGTCCAGCTAGCTGTATGTCCTATCGTGACCAGCGCTTGTGTCAGATTTGAGGGTTTTCCACTCTATCAATGTCTTGCAGTATAAATATCCTGTCTTCTTAATTAGATTAGCTCTACAAAGATGTTGAGCATTTAATTGACATTATGTACAAAGTAAGTTAACATTAGGGTTTAGATTTTCTTTGCTCATGATATGATTTGCTCTAAAGAAGAAGTCAATTTTTTCAAAATTTATTTCTTAGTTTTGCTTATTTCTTAGTTTTGCTTTAGTTGAACATATTATTCACCAGTACAGTGATAATTTTTTTCAAATACCGCGGTCCATTGTATTATAGTTATTGTCCAGGGGCATTTGCTTACTACTGAAGACTGTTACATTTTATATAATTGTTAGAATGAGAACAAATATTCTACTCTTGCATTGGATCCCCGATTGGTAGGGTGAGCTCCCCATTCGCATCGCTCACTTCGCAAATTTTAGCCCCCCACAATATTTTAGAAAAAGCCCTAAATCTTCATGCTATGCTCAATGCTATTTACAGTTTAAGATATTTTGTAGTGACATTCAATATAGTTAGTTGTATTATTTCATCATCCTGAAGTAGCTCTTAAACTCGAGCTCTTAAAAAGTTGACTTGTTTAGGGAAATCAGGAAATTCCTCAGATAAGGACGAAAAATCAAGTCACATATCTCAATAATTGCAGGAGAAAATTGCCCAAGCTGTCTTTTAAAGCTTTGCTCAATTCCAATCTAGACACATCAAACAGAATGTATTGTATATTGATGGTCTGCTTCAAACTGGCTGTCAAACACAATCTAATTTGATAACAACATTGATTTAACATGTCCAGCTAGCTGTATGTCCTATCGTGACCAGCGCTTGTGTCAGATTTGAGGGTTTTCCACTCTATCAATGTCTTGCAGTATAAATATCTTGTCTTCTTAATTAGGTTAGCCCTACAAAGATGTTGAATGTCTTATTGACATACATACAAGGTAATTTAAACATTATGGTTCAGGTTTTCTTTTGCCTGTAAACGTGATGTGCTATGAAGTAGTAGTCCAAAGTTATCAAAGTTGAGATCTTTTACATAATTGTTATTTGTGTTAGAGAATATAATTTATTACTTGTATTTTTATTTTAAGATTTCAATTCTTTTTCAAAGATATTCCTCTAATAATATCAAGAAAGTTTTGTTTTTGTGAGCACCACTTTATTTCCAATGCTAATTCTTGATTTTTTGGCTAGCCATTATTCCTTTTCGCCTTTTAAAAGTTCTAAAACATATTCTGGCCAAGTAGCCTTCCTTCATTCACCTTTTAAAGAAACATATATCAGGACTCATTTGCATACGTTTCCTAAAGCATGCATGCCTTTACAGATGTAGTTGTACTCAGATTTGAATAAGATAGGACATAATTAAGACACATAATCAAAATAAAAGCTAGCCAACTTGTCTATTTTGTTGCCCGTATTTGATCATTTAAAATATGTCCTTAGGATGTGGTAAACAAGCAGTAATCTGGTCATGTTTACAAACAGGCAATGTTTCTGTAATCATTACACCGTTGAATGATTGATGCTTTATTTGTCATTGGGGCCTGCTTAATATGTTTGTCTTTGATTAATCAGACTTAAAACATATGATACATCTTACATTGGGATGAATTAGATATTTATGTATTATAGATATTGATGATTGATGTTTGCTTACTAGTATCTATTTTATATCTTTTAAAGACAAAGGATAATAACAATTTTAATGTGTGTTCTATCGATCATTTTACAATGCAAAGCTTCATATGTATCAGTCTGTATTAAATCTTCTTATTGCTTTATTTATATGATTTATAACTTTAAATGCCTTTTGACTATTATGCAGAGTTGAGCTCTGATGTTTATAGTTCATTTGTAACAACTCAGTTTAGTTGAAATCTGGATACCTAAATTAAACATAGATAAATCAAAACAATTAAAAAATCATTACCAGAAAATATGCTTATTTGTAGCAGAAAAGATATAAAGATACTTCAAATATTTCCTAATTGCTTGTCCCTTCTTTTCAAACCGTTGTTTTCCAACACAAAGTAGATGTTGATAGGGAAAAGGTTGGGACAAATGTTGCATGTTATTATAAATATTTGAAGTATGTAAAACGATGTTGTAAATCACAACCAAATGGTAAAGATCAAGTAAACATTCAGTGTAAGTTAGAAACAAACAAACAATATATGGCCTTACATGCAATGGTATCTTCAGGTATCACATTCCAGAAGGTGTCAAATCTTTAAGCCTCTGTCACACATCACGGTATAGAGCCAAACGTACTCTTATTACATTTCACCCGATCAAACATGCTTGTAATTTCTATCATTACCCAGTTGCTTTTAGTTTAAATGAAAGTATGAAAATAAATGTCATGAACTAAACTTCAAAGACACATGACCCGTATTCCAGAAAGGTGTTTAGCTAAATCAAGGTTTTATTTCTCATTGAACTGTTTTGCTTGAAAGCTGCAATGATGCGTATCATTCCTGGACAATTGATGCTCAGTTAAACAATGGTTTAGCTAAACATCTTTCTGGAATACGGGCCATGTTGTTCAATGTAATTAGCAATTTACAAACAATTTGAATGTACGGATTGTTGACGTTTAAGCTTTAGTTGTAAACACTTTTAATAAGACGAAAATGCATATTTCAAAATGGGTTAAAAGGATACCTTGTGGGACCTCCTCAAAATAGATGCTTATACACTTGACTAATCTCATTTAATTTCTTTCAACAGTGGTTTTAGGCACAGTGGTGAAATTCAAAGTTAATATTGAGTCAGATGTAACACTATGGGGCATGATGTGAAGAGTGGAGCTGGTGTTATATTACTTCCGATATATTCAGTTCATCTTTACTTAAGAAAATATGGGGATGAATTGTGTTTTTTGTTGTGGCTCATTTGTGGGTTAGATGAAAAATTTATGTGAAAATAATATTCATTGTTGGACACCTTTTTATGTAAATTTGATATTGAAGCATACTTAGTCATAGACATGCACATAAATACTTGAACAGTCTATAGGGCATGTACTGACTGATCATTTTGAAGTGATGGGTTTTTTTTAGTGATTTCTGATAAAATTTGAAAGATTAGAAGTTTTTTGACAATTTTTTCCACTCAAAAGGAATATTAATTTCATTAAATTTTTGTTGTAAGCTCTATTTCTAACAATTTTCCAGTAAGATCAGCTTTTCCAAAAAAGAATACTTGATGCTTCATCAGAACATTACACGTTACTTGCCTTAAACTTTTGTACCACTGATTTTGACATTTCACTGGTAATAAAATCATCCAATATTTAGCCCACCCACTACTATGTGGTCTACCTGAGGGTTGTGAAGGACAGAATTATACCCTCAAGGCATATTCCTGACCTTCAAGGCATGAAAAATGGTAACTTAGTGGGTTGTTGACTAAATATTGGATGATTTATTACCGGCGAAATGTCAAAATCAACGGTACAAAAGTTTAAGGCAAGTAACGTGTAATGAAATAGACTTTGTTTTTATACAGTATAGAAAAAAAGGGTGTGACTTTTCTATATTTGCAGGCAATGGTTTAAACTAGCCAAGATATTTCATAAAGTTTGCCATGTTATCAATTGATGAATATTTAATGTCTTATCCTCAGTATCTGTGGCCATGAGATAGTTTCACACTTCTATTAGTGACGACGTAGATTCATCAGTCATTACATTCTCCTCACCAGAATGAGATAGGAACTGAAATCCTACACCGATGTTATGATAGGGGACTTCGTCATATAGAAATTTAACTATCATCATTATATATAATGAGATGCGGATGCTCCATATATAATTATCATTCCTTGGAAAATTTAATGTTTTCCCAAGGAATTATAATAATGTTTTTATAAGACTGTCTTTTTAAAAATAAAATTTAAGCTAATTTCACATTTATATGTTACCTCCTTCTATTATTAATTTAATGAAACTTAAGCATTGTTACAGTTTTTTAAATTTTAAATGGGTCAGTATTTGGAGAATTTTACTAAAACTACATTCACATTTACGAATGACTAAAGCAACTAATAAAATGCTTTTGAATTATGTAATTATTACATTGTTTTCATGTTCAGGATTGTTTTCATAAAACTTAAAGATGTTCACATCACACAAATATTTCATAATTATCAAATTTGTATCATATACGAGGGGGTATCAAAAAGTTTTAAAGATCACCAAGAAGAAATACAGCCACGAACATAATTCTATTATGTGATCCTTACGTCATCTTTACATAGCCACTGTGTAAAGTAACACATTTCTCCCACTTAAAACTGATTGTCCACAGACCGACTTTGTAGAGGTCCTCTTGCCAAAAACAACCACAATGTATTTCGCTAAAATCAACATTTGTTAGGTCAGCCATGCTTTATTACGTCATTATGACGTCATATTTTGTCCAATTTCCATAAATTTAATATCAATGGAAAGAGGAGATCCTACCCTATACTATGGTATCAAAAATCTTAACTTTGGATGTGACTTCATAGGTTTACTGGGCTGTGGCACTTCAAAAGCAGGGATTTAATATTGCCACATATCTTTAATTTCTCCATGCAGTTTATCTGGTTAGTGGAGGCAGGTTGTTGACATCTATCGACACCTGTATGGAAAATATAAATGCCACTGATTTCATGTTTGCATCATAATGTACAAAAGGACGAGTGACCATCCTGACAAAAGTTCATTGATTTAGTTTTTTCCCTTCTTGGTGATCTTTGAAACTTTTTGATACCCCCTCGTATATATTATATACAACAAACTTTCTGATGTGAAATGGATGCCTATCGGTTGGAGGCTTGAATCTTCTTATAAAATCATTTGAGCTTCTAAGTACCCATAAAGATGCCAACTGTCTCTTAATTGACATGACATCAAGATGTGAGTGTCAGCTGTATGCAGTTGTTGACTAGATAACTATGCCAAGAAGAGACAGTGTTAAGCTTATATGAAGGGAGTTAATATTGACAACTGCCAATTTTATTAGACCTATACCAGACATAGAAACATTTGATAATTGTAGATATTACATCAGTATCATTCTTGAACAGATTTCTTGTTTTAACATTTTCATCGTACTTTATTAGTTCAGTCACATTCTCTTCAAATGAAATTGTTATTGATTTAGTTACGAGGTGGTTATATTCAGTCACATATATTTTGATTAATGAGGCTTTATGTGTTTTATTTGATATTTATTTGGCATGGAATGATTTGCTTTGTCATTTAGTATGTTAGCTGAGCATCATTAATGCCATCTTCAATGACAACCTCAGATTCATGAGTAACACCAGAAAATATATTCTATATACCCTATATCACTAGTGGAGTGTGATTATGCTAAAGCAAAACTCTTAATTCTACCTCCTACCCAAATACTACAATCATTAAAACAACTTTCATTATTGGATTATTGCAAGAAATATTATCCAACAGAGTAGCCAAATACTCTTTTTAAGAAAACTACATTTAACTTTCTACCTTAGTTGTATAGATTAATTTCTTTTTTCTGAATTCATTTTTACCAATAATTAGCAATAGTTCTAATTAGGTTAGCATTAGCTACTTGCAACTCATGGGTGTGAGAGGGTTTAAAGGTGCAATCCATGATTTTGATGTGGCCTTTTTTCTAGCTAAATAAAAAGAAGAGTACAAAATAAATATATCCTGAAAATTTCACTTGATTCCGACCGTTTATTTCGGAGTTACAAGCTTTTCAGCATTTTGAAAATCCCCATAGACTACTGTGTTGTAATTACTCGACAATAATTAGAAAATTACACATTTTCTCACTGTTCTCAAAAATGCAAGCAGATATGAAAGAATGGTTTGGGGATCGTAACATATACCACTTGAGGATTCTTATAAGCTAAAAAAATCAAATTTGATGGAGGTGACCTTGAGGATAAAAAGTGGATCATGAATTGCCCCTTTAAGGTGCTGAAGTAAATCCAGATGATAAAATTCACATTGTTGACTATATAAAAGTAACTGAAGTCCCCTTCATTGTTCCAGAACTGCTTACAAAAATAATCCTCAGAAAGTAAGCTAGTGGTTAACACATTGGGTGATGCTAGAGATTGTCTTATGTATTGTTCGTCATCCCCGGGGGGGTCTGTCATCATTGACATGAGGGTATCAGGCGTGACCAAGAATTCACGTAAAAAGGGTGTTTTTTTAGGATCAGGCACGTTACGTACGTAACGTGAATAGGGTCTAAAATCTCAAAAAAACAACAAAAAAGGGTATATTTTTGAAACTGATGAGTTAAATTTTCAGTAAATTTAGTAAAATTTTAGTAAATATGTTCAACAATCATACTTACTTAGGGTGTAATTTTTTATAATATGTAAATACTTGTTTAGGGTGCTGTTTGGAAGTCCTTGGTCACGCCTGATACCCCCCTTTCAATGATGACAGACCCCCCTGGGTCGTCATCTCCTTACAAGATTATAAAAATCAGGCTGTTTATTGATAGAAGCTACTGAAGTCTTCGGTGATAATCATAATTGTTTTCTGCAGGCTAAAGGGACCTGCAGAATTATGGCTAAAATTGATAAAAAAACCAGCTGATTTTACAGATATTATTATTACAAATCTTATAAGAGGATCGGAAATCGGAATACGAATATGTTAACTACCACAATTTATTATATTTACCATATGCTTCTAAAAAATACTATTAAGCTATACTTTGATCAACACTAAATAGGCAGGAATTGGGAAACTTTTCTTCATCCGCAAGTAAACATAATCTCAGTTACACGCGCGCCGTAGATACTGATGCGCGAGTCGGACATGCAACGCGCGCTGCGTCTCTTGCAGTTGTGAGGTGTCCTGCTACGCACGCGTTTATCTGTATCAATTCACGATGTGCAGAGGCCCGCCTATTTGGTGTTGATCAAAGTATACCTGTGATGATGAAGATGATATATATTAGAAGAAATTGAATATGTACCCATGTGTACCATACAAGTTTGAATTAAGGCAGTTATCATGTGGAATCTCCTCGAAATTTAAATCAATGATGTATTATTTATAAAGATGTATACGTAGCATTATAGGAGTGCATAAAATTGCTTCAATTGAGAATTTTGCTTCACCAATTTAGATAAAAGCGTTGAAAGAAGGTCTAGTTAATTGCTAGTGTACCTATGTTGAGCTGATGCATAATTTCCATGTATAAATATTTTGTGTTTTATTCCAATCTTGCGCACACTTTTTTCATGGTGTAAAGCTTAAAAACATGTACTAATTGACAGCATATTTTGTTTGTTGCAAGCACCTCAGGCTGACAAAACATATGATGTTTTGATGCAGATGTGTTTTTGAGATGAAGTTGCTGACTAATCTCATATATAAAAAATATCTAGCATATCAGAATTAATGCATTGATATAAAATTTATTTTTTGTTGAAAATGTTATTGCCAAGGTAAGAAACGGCAACGATCGATGACACTGTCCATTATATTGGCAATACGGTGACCTATGAGTCCACTCTTCTCATTTGCTTGATTAGAATGACTGCATGGGTGGTCATGTGATCACATTCTGCCAAAAATAAAAAAAAAAGAGTCTTGTTTCGTTTTTTATTCAACTGACTTGGATTTTTTTACTAAAATTGTGTTTTTGTAGAATATCTCAACAGTGATATGTTAAGTTAATTGATGCAAGTCATAAAAACGTATGAAATGTATCAACATATTTCTTGTGTTGGATGCCACATGGTGACCATTACATGTTTCAAATTCTGATTGTTTTGATGGCTAACATCTTTGTAATGCTATTCCATCTGTTATCAATGTCATGCCATTCATATTTTTAACTGTGTGACAACCTTGTGTCAAACTGTTTGACACATTTAACAATTCTGTTATGTGTGGTATTTTGTAATTAAGTTATTACAAGGTTGTTGATGTTATAGTAAAAGCTGTAGGTCTTTTACAAGCAGTAAAACTAATCTTGCAGACCTTAAACATCTCTCTACATATACAGTTTTGTATATGTGAACTGTGAAGAGACTTTTAGTTTATAGTTGATTGTATACTATTAAATAAAAACACGAAAAGGGTCAAACATGTATAAACAAAGGGTGAAACATGTATAAACAATCAGATTAATTCCATAATAATTTTGGACATCATGATATCGGGTTCAGCTAGATAGCTGTAATATTTATTCATTTTATTCAATTGTGCATAATATAATTACATTTGGTATTCAGAGTTTTATTTCCTTGTTTAGTACAGTTCATTGCTTTCACCGACATCCTCAGGAGTAGGATTGTTTCAGCGGTGTAACAGGTGGACTGTACACTCTCAACGCATGAATTTATCAGAAATCTATACCAACTCTATTTTTTTGTAGATTCTCTTTTCTGCATATTACAGAATTCTCTTTCTAGCACATTATCATATGATTTTTCTTATTTTGTAAGATGAATACATAGTCAAGGTGTAATGTTCATTCAGGCAATGTGACACAGTCCAGCGTTTCCGCTAAGGCCATATAAGCGAGATTGGCACTGAAGCTCAAAACGGCTTTTCAAATCAAAAAAGACAAAAAAGAGGGTTTTAGTTTCACAACTTCGGTTTAAGAAAATGTTCGTTTACAATGTTTACTCTAGTTTTATTCACTTAATGCTTAAAATTCAAGACTAATTTTGAAAGTGATCTGTTTCTGATTGATGATGGTGACTTTTCGATTTTACAACATCATCATTAGGTACAAAGCAAAGTTCCTTAGGGGAACACTGACATAGTCTACACCAAAATTACATCTTAAACAAATAAAAGTTCAAACCTATATTTGAAACATACTCTGTGAATAAAATGCAATAAGATATTAATTGAATGATGTTTCAAAATACAATACAGGGTGTCCCAATAAAAGCGCAACAAACTTTGAACTTTTCTTTTGAGAGAACAGAGCACAATGGTGAGCAAACGTTATTATAATATAACAGAGTAGACCATTGGCTTTTACAGGATTTTTGTTTTGTTCAATTTAGATCTCTGAATCAAAAGTTATTGTACATTTTGTAAAGACACAAAAAATCTTGATGGTCTGAATTGTAAATCCATAATAATTCACCCCTGGTGA
This sequence comes from Ophiothrix spiculata, assembly GCA_000969725.1. Classification (NCBI taxonomy): domain Eukaryota; kingdom Metazoa; phylum Echinodermata; class Ophiuroidea; order Amphilepidida; family Ophiotrichidae; genus Ophiothrix; species Ophiothrix spiculata. Next base: position 14,311 of record JXSR01S017468.1, read on the forward strand.
TGTAATGGGGCATACATTGAATGGAAAATGCTCAAAACATCACATGATTAGGAGAAGTATACCTTGAACCCATTTCATGACATAAGGGCCCAATTTAATGAGGATCTGCTGATATTAAGCAGGTTGTTGTGTCTGGTTTAGTCAACCTGTTGCTTCCCCTTGACGGGCCAGATGAATCACTAACTTACTTTCTTTGGTAGAAATTGTATCATAAACCGCCCGATTGTCTCACCAGAAGTAACAGATTCAAGGAATATGAGAGTATCATGGAGATCCGTACTTTAATTTGAAAATTTTGACCTGTTTCAGTTAAAGATGAACTTAAAATATCACTTAATGTTAGGTACAGGTTAGGTAAGATTTGTTTGGATTGATTTTGCTCTAGTTGGTTGCAGAATACCGCCATATTCTCCTGATTTTAATTTTGCATTTCTTTTGCTGGAAGTCTAATCTCACAAATCAGACCAAAGTAGATTTCAAGGGCTCTCTTAAATTCTTCATATCTATGGACTGGAGTGGTAAAATTAAACAGGACAAAAAGCGGGTTATAGAGTAATTACTCCAATTTTGAAAAACATATATTACTATGACTTAATCTTTTGGCAACTATTTTTTTATTTGCTTGTTGAATTAATATTGGGACAAGCTGTATCTTCTATAATCTTCAAAACTTCTTGTATTCTTTCCGCATTAAAACAGTTTTCTATTTGCACAACACAGAAACCTGCATTCTTGTATCAAATTTATCAAACAGGTGCCCGGTTTAATCAAATTATTAACCAGAATAAGTAGGCCACTAAATCAAGATTGTGCTTTTTGATGAGACATCTTAAACCACACAATCTCTCAAATACTCTTGCAAAACTTACTTCACATATGATACTTGAGACGAATATGTTATTACAATAAACAAGATAAATCTTGCTGAAAACTGCTCTGAAGTACTTTGAAACAGTTCATTTTTCATTTCAAAGCAATACAGAGTTCTGTTATTTTCATCATACTTACTTTTTCTACGCATTGGAATACATATGGCTTTATTATGTGACACAACACAAAGTAACCAAGTTTTAGGCAAAACTTGAAAGCACTCAACGTTTTCATCTGCGAAGAAGATGCCATTATTGTGATATCAAGATAGAGAATATTTGATTTTTTTCAATCTGCTTTAATGAAACAAGAGTTCGCACCTTGCAGCTATCTTGAAGTCTTCTTTGACCTGTTTCCGATGCACGGGCTACATTTTGAGATGCAGCGTTACTCAGAAGTAGTGCTTGTGATAAAAGCTCCCTTGTGACATCTTCAATGCAATAGACAAACTGTTGCAGACAGTTGCAAGTATGTTTTCATGATAGTGATGCTATGTTTCGCAGATGCATGTGTTGTGTGATAAAAACTCCCTTGTGAAATCTTAAACCAAAGAGACAAACTCTTGTAGACATTTGATGGTAATGTTTAAAGATTGTGTGCAAACCATATTGTACTAGCTTCCTTGTGATATTTTTTCTGTAATATGAAACAAATTTTATTAAGACAGAAATCTTTGTCACATACCACTTGTGAAATGAAATATATGCATATCACTTATGAAATGAAATGTATTGTGAAAAAAGCCTGAATAATCCATATTGAAGTTTCCATGTAAGGATTTTATTTTAAGCAAGTGTAGTTTTCAAAAGGCAGCCATCTAAAAATGGTATATTCTAACATATACAGAATATATTGTATAAGCTTTTCCCGATTCACCCAAGAAGATTTCAAACCTAAAATTAGCTATAGTTTACAGTTATGTCAAAGCTTTTAAATCATTTGATAGTTACAACCCCAAGGCAAGATCTAGTTTAACTGACTGACTTCTGTTCAATTTGCCACAGTTCAAACTTGTTATTTTCACTCAAACCTCATTTTCCTGAATGCTATCTCATCTGTATGCAACCAGCATGAGAACACAAATCTAAAAGTTATCTTTACTATGATGCAAGTTTGTATTGAAAACACTCTGATTTCTCAATTTCCATTTAAAAGTGTTTTTTTCATCATTACATGTTGTAATGTGTTTCGTGATAAACAAAATAGAATGAAACTGGTAAAATAATGATGCTTTAAAAGATGTTCTTCTAAAAGTGATTTCTATATGTAGAACATTTCTTTTAGTGAATAACAGGAAACAGCAATGATAAATTATGTTCTAAAAGACACTTCTTTGTTGAAGATTGCTTTTAGTAATTTTCCTGCAACATCAATTCCATTAGGGCATTCCATGGAGCAAAAACCATCTTCTAATCACAATTTCCGGTCTTACCTATGAATACATAATATAATTATTGTTGGGTATCTTAAGTTTTGACATGCCTTGTAAGTTTTCTTGATAGCAAGGTATATAGCAAGCAGGTTATGATCACATAAAACTCTTTAAGTGATCATGTACAATGTGTGGGTGTCATGATGAAAATGAAAAACAAAAATAACTGGTAAAATCAAATATCTTCTCAACAATCGATCTTCCTTCTGAGAATAAAAGCCTCTATACTACTAGAAGTAGTCACATGGGAAGTATATGCACTGGAAAACTATTAGTAGAATTTCATAATGATTTCAAACAAGGTCTTTGTATGTTACTAGATTTAACAATGTACTCAAAGCGGAATATTTGCTCACCTTTGAGAGCTTTCGAAACGTAGCACTGTTTCCTGTTCACTCTGATGTTACTGTGATGCTTGGACGAGTTATTGGTTAGAGACCGACGTGTGACGTAAGTCACGTGGTCGTCTCTGACGCAATAACGAGTTGTATCTTCCTCTGAGGGAAAATAACTTGTTCAGGGGAGAACTGTTACAGTAACTGTGTATGGATTTGAAGTAAGGTCAACATGTTGTATTCTAATCACTGAACATGGTGTAGAAGAAAGAAATAATATGTGTGACCCGTCAAGGTCGGCATAGTAAATTACGTGATATGGGCCATTGAAGCTGAGCATAGTCAAAAATCACTTCCAAAGTCTAATTTCTAATTTTATCAGAAACATTACCTTTGAAGTGTATTCTATCCTATTAATCAGGTTTCAACATCCAAAATATAAGCAAAATGTGTCAAAAACCAAGATAAAAATCCTCTCACCATTCAAGTTTTACTAAGTACAAGAACTTTAAACTCGATCGCAACCGATCATCCAATAACCAAAAGCAAGGGTCATTTTAAAGCTTAAAATCTCAGCTTTCAGATGAAACCAAAAAAATCAATTTTGATTTTGGGAACCTTAAGGTACTTTTCGATATGAAGGGTCACATATTTTGCAACTTGCAAGAGCAAAATATAGTTTTATCCATTTTCCAACCACATGACTATTTCTTTCAAATGAAATTTACACCAAATCTTTCAAATCCAGTTTTGAAAGATTGGCATGTATCACAAAATTTCTTATTAAAACTGAGATGTATCAAGCTTCAATGCACTGCGTAACCTCCCCTGCCCTCATCCAGACACCTCTATTTTCACAAAGTTTCATTCCCTTCTGCTACACTGACAGGAAATTAAACAACATCAATGCGTCTTGTCAATACTTTTGACTTTTCTCAGTTTGAAAAACACGACTTCTCTTGTGTGTAACATGACTTTTCATGTGTGAAAATCCTAGACTATCACTAGACTGGTGATAAAGCACACTGCTGATCTTAGTGATCATTCATTGTAGAGTAGCAAATATACAAATGGGCATTTATTTTTAGGACTCATTCTCCTCATATGTCTTTTTGTACATTTCCATACTTTCAGCAGTATTCTTGTATTTGGATTGTGTGCATTTATGCTTTTACATGAATGGTTTCATTAGGTAGATGAGGCCAAGTCAAATAAATTATGTGTTTTACAGCAAGATATTTTTGATAAATCAGGGAGAGAGGTTCTTATTATTTATTATTTTTCCAAAATCTATTACGTTTTTCTGTGTAAAATTCATATTCCAAAAGCTTTGTTTACACATTTCATAATTTAGAGATGCTTTTCTATTTTTTTTGTATATTACCAAATTGCTTTACCCCTAGTTTAAAAAAGTATGTGAAATGTGTTTATAAATGACCATCAAGCACTTTAAAAGTATTTATTTTCAGCACAACAATTTCAGAAGCAACATTATGGAATATTTCAGAATCTTAGAAAATCAGAGCGGATGGAGACATAAAAAACATTTTTTTTTACTTGGCGTAACATCATATCATCAGCCATGTCCAAATGTGATTTGATCGATGTTCAGGAAATTTGAAAACTTGCATACCAATAAAAGGTCACCATTAAATCCAATCTTAGCACAAAATAAATAATGTACTATTGTTGGTAAAGGTCATGTCCATGAAGCATTGATCAGTTATTTCTTAAATTCTCAAATTGAATTAGCGTATGTTTAAAAATGTGTATATGCAGGGCAACTGGATGGTATTAAGGAATTGATACAAGTTGGAAACACTTATTTCAACAAATATATAGTGTATAAATGATATTTGTTGACTCTTCTCAATTTTGCTTTTTATGGAATATTCTTTTCAAAACAACTTATTAATCAAGTTTACCATACCTTTATGCTTACTTAAAAAAAATAATTACAAATAATAAAATGATTAGTGATGTACATAATGAAGTATATGAACTTGCAATCAGAAATCTAATCTAATCTTGAAATCATCTAGCAACAACATATCAAAGTGTTAGCACCTCATTTACCTCTGAATTTCAAACTTGATTTCAGCAATGCCTGTTTCATTTATATACCTTCATTACCATTCTATATACAATAAAATGAATCTTGAGGTATAATAACAAATGCCTTGCTGCATTGTATCTCTTAATTGGAAAGGAGGACATTTTTACAAGCTACAATTGTCAATGGTATAAATTTAGATAATATCACGAAATCCTAAAGTGATTGATGACACAAGCGCTATGAAATAACATGCTCCATAAACGTTAGGGAGTTCATGTGAGTTCGTTAGAAAAGCTCTTCTGTTAGTACATTGTTTCATATGATGACAATGACGTCTTACATTGGGGAAATCTACTTAGTACATTAAAGGTATACTGTGGTAATTCATTTTTGTTACATTTTTGTGCCAAGTTGAAATGGTTGCACTATTTATCTGAGGTGTGTTTGAAGCATTACTAAGTCAATTTTGATGAAGAATATCTACTTTTATGCAGAGTTGCCACAAAAAACATTCACAAAATCTGGAAAGGGGTCTTCTCTTGTTACAAAATTCTGCAGTGCTCTTTGTGTGTCCAATTTGGTGTACATTTTCACATGCATCACATATCATAGGCAAATTTTATGGATCATCTTGAACGCGAAGATTTTTGAATCATGAAAAAATAAAAATGGTGAAATAATGTCAGGATCTGTACTTGCATTGTTGTCACAAAATTCTGTATCATTATCATTGATATTTATTATTGGTATTTATTATAAGCAAATGTTACATGTAATCATATATTGCAATTTAAACAACAACATACACATCTAAAACTTTTATTGCACAGATAAACTGTCAATACTATCTATCACAAACATCAAAAACTAATTGCAAATTTAGGGATAATTTGATAAACAATAATCTCATCTAATTTACTTGCTACATTCAGTTTACCCATGCCTATTCTCAAATGTGATGACTCACCCCGAAAAGAAGGACTTTGCGACATAACGTTTTTCGAGAAACTGATGAAAATAGGCAGCAAAAAATAAAGAAAATAATAAGAATTTCCAGCAGATTTTTTGATGTAAAATGTGATCGCCTTGATCAATTTCAACAAATAAGGTGAGGTGAGATATCAAAAATGTTAAATGTTTGTTTTATCACTTTCTCCTCCTCTCTTTTTATTGATTTTTCAGTAAGAATAATGCTAATATACCCTCATGAAAGTTTCAATCCACTTAGAACTACAAATAAAAACTTGTTGATGATTAAGCAACGTATTTGCTTCCCTATCTCATTCCTAAGTATTTTACAGGACAGAACAGAATCATCAGGCCTAAGCAAAATCATCTTAGAATTGACAAACTCACACTGTCTAAACTTTATCATGTGTTGCATGATGCCCAAATGCTGTTACTTAAAAAAAAACCAATTGTGTGGTTTATGGGTAACTTATGCTTTGTGATGTTGATATACATGTAAAGTTAGACCAGGGATATGCACAAAATGTAATTAGTTATAGATTAATAACTGCGTATTACTTGACGTGAGTGAAATTGTACAACAATAATGCACCGCTGAAGTTGCGCCTCGTGAGTTGGACAACTTCGACTTCAGCACAAGGTGCATTATTTTTGTACCATTTTACGAGCGCCAAGTAAAGAGCAGTTATTAATCTAATTCATACACTACAATAATTAGAGTAAAATTGCAAAGAAATTAAATGGCATAATTATTTTAGAATGTGTTTTTTATTTCAATAAAACAGAAAACACAACTATCCATCGTTCCGTGTTAATCATTGTAATTTAGATTTACCTTTCTTTTAAAATGAAACTTGCCATACAAGCATGAGCATGTTAAGCGTACGCGTACATGGAATTGTACAACGCATTACGCGATACACAGCATGCAACTAGACGAGATTAATGAATGGTATAAGTTACCAACTGTCCAATTAGATTTACAATTTCAGCGCGTACTTAACGCAGAGTGTATGAATTCTAGTTAATGAAAAGATATACCAGAAATTATGTCTTAAAATATATAGATTCTTAAGGGATGATATTCAAAACATCCTAAACCAAAAGTATTACTGCAAAATTGACAAAATTTGTATACATCCATGTAATTAAAAATCATATAGATCATGAAAGCAAACCGCCCAGGATCCACGGTTCTGGGTGGTTGCCATTGATAAGAACAAAAGCAACCACCCAGAACCGGGGGTTCCAGTGGTCAACCGCCGGTTGAGGTTCTCCCTTATCTTTACAGATAAAGGATAAGAAATATTAGAAACATGATCCATAAGGCATAATAACATATTTCCTAAATATTAATTTTTAAAGATAAAGGCTGTTATAATTTCATAAGAATTATTAAATTAAATTTACAGTTTATTTCTCATCACCAAACCCATTCCATATCATGCAGATACTGCTATGCATTTATAAGGCAATCTTATTCTAAAAAATATCATAATTTGTCTTTGCTTACAAGGTAACAAAACCTGAATTGTAATTTTACACCCACAAGATGCAAGTAGAAAGTTGAACTATTCATATCATTAGAATTGCATTGAGACAAACAAATCCATTTAGCAGATAATGAGTAGCAATTATCCAAAATGGGTTGTCAATATCACCAGCGGGCATTCAACTGTTTGAAGTCAAGAAAAAAGAAGATGAGTTTTGCTTTGATGATATTTTTCGATTTCTTATAATCCAATAATGTGAATTTGTTATTCAGTTCGCACGTAGGTTGTATTTTAACACATTAGTAGTAATCATGAATGTTTCACATATGAAATTAATCATTGATTGTACGTGCAAAGAAAAGGTATTGTTTCTTAAAGATAAAATTTCTGTGCAGATTAAAAGTCTGTTTGTGGGAAGATTTTCTGGTTGACAAATTCAACATATTTATATGCAGTATAAACCTCTTGAACAAAATTTGATAGAAATTGATATATTTGATAAATGTCTATAATATAGGCCTATAAAATGGAACCTCTTTTAAAATAATCCATACAGAGTGAAGATTTTTGATAATGCATTATTCAGATTTTATGAGTGTAGTCACATTATTCACATTATACAGAATCAGGACCTTCCTTCTTGTTTAATCTCATTGACCTATAGCATGTTAACCTCATTTGAACTCA